>JAJMGA010000022.1:0-187743 GCA_030568575.1 Suhomyces ambrosiae
CCTTTCTCAATCTGGTGTGAGAGGTGAAGATAGAACCAGCACCCTTTCTTTGGTTTCTAATAACTCTACCTGAATTGTTAATATGTGACTCTCATGACATCCAAGGATCGGTATTTCCCTTAACTTGGGCATCGATACCTCCTATTATCTATACATACCCATTTTGCTGTTAGTTAAAGATTCCGGTTGGTCTTTTCAATACAATTTTTCACTGAGGGTAGAACAAATTTTTCACGTTGGTGCGGCGGTGCGATATTTCCGCATTGGGAATTCACGTGAGGTGAGGCCAAGGTAAAAAGCAGTCACAAGAATAGACGTACGTCACGTGAAAGACTCAACAGCTGCATTAATCTACCCCGGAGGATCTTGTACTCTGATACTATATGAACCCTTCTTAAACTGTAGTCTCTACTACAATCATTATTCAATTGCAAAATGCCATACTAACGAAACACAGTGGAATGGACTAGTAATTCACATTTGAATACTTTTCAGGGTTAAAGAGTTCACTTGTTAAATCCTATTTCTACATTAATTAATGGATTGAATTATTCAATTTTGTTGTACAAATTATACAAGCTTGATTAAAAAGAGATTTCAACTAAGAATTCCTTTTACAAGCTATACTCTCGCCATTAATGGCGGAACTGCCTTCACAGGACACTTTCAAACATAAAGAGGGAGCTGAACGGTCAACAAGAACTAAAATCATGAATTGTAGAAACGTGAACTTAAGAAAGTGAAGCTGGTTCTTCTTTAACTTCCTCTTTTTGTTCCTTAGCTTCTTCCTCATTAGGGACTCTGGCATCAATTGCAATGTCAACAATGATTTCTCTACCATTGACTTCTTTACCGTTGAAATCGGCCACAGCCTTCTTTTGAGTTTCTTCATTCGAGAACTTCACAAAGGCAATACCCTTGTTAAAGAAAGTTCTTGGACGTCCTTCAGCCTGTTGCTTCTTCAAGATATAGAAGGGGACTCTCTTGGATGGAACATGAATCCATTTTGGCTTCAATTCCTTAAAGAGACCGTTCAAGGTCTTAACATCAACCTTATAATCCAAGTTGGTGACAAAAATAGTATCAGTAGAAGGTTTGCCTTCTGGAACCTTTTCATCGCCATTCTTGGTGGCCTTGGTAGAAGTCTTCTTAGCTGCTGGGGTAGATTCTTCATCCTTCTTGGCAGCCGCCTTAGTCTTCTTGGAAGCAGCAAGGCTAGCCTTCTTGGCTTTGTATGCTTCTACTCTTTCCTTCTTTTCTTCTTCAGTAGGAGGTGGAACTGCTTTCTTGATGAATATGTTTCTTCTGTGGAATTTCTTTCCGCTGAACTCTTCAATTGCCTTGTCAGCATTTTCCTTGTCGGCAAATTGGACAAAGGCAAATCCCAAGTGTCTCTTAATGACTTTTTCGGGGCCACGAGTGATTTCCTTGAAAGGAATTTCAACTTCAGTGCTAAATGTTAGTATTTCTCGTAGTTAATTATAGTCAATATCGATAAAGTAGAAAAGCAGATAAACCAGTTGCCATCAGTTAATTTCAACCCAGAGCACTAACTATATGCCAAAGAATAAGGAGCAATCACAGCTGCTGTTCTTCGAATTGAAGGCATTAGAAAAAATTGAAATGTCAAAAATAAACACAAGCATTAATAGATACAAACACTTGATACCGCATAAAGCTATGAAGCCATAGCTTATCATTAGAGACATTATAGGATATCAATTTTCAAAACTGGAACCATCAATCTGGATATCAAAGTACTTCTACTCATGGCTCAAAATATCCATACCACACGCTTAATCGATATATCACAAACTCCAATTGGAACCAGTAAACAAGTAGAACACCTATGGGCACCATAGGCCCTAGTATATCTGTCTAACAATGGCCCCATTGGGTCTCAACTTTATACGTACACTTTCAAACTGGAAAACAACTCCTTCAAATCCTCCTCGGTGGCCTTAAAATCCACATTACCAACATAAATTCTTTCCTCGATAACGGGCTTCACAGACTTAACAGATTCAGTGGAGGTTGGTTCGGCAGACATCGTAATTCAATTGGTTCCTTCTTATTCTTGTTCTTCTCCCTATCAAGACACCGTCTTGTTCTTCAAATAGATTCTGGGAAATGGATTATTTTGGTAGTGGCAAATGGCAATCGCGCTACTTATATGATTTTTCGAACAGTGTGCGTCAGCACACACGTCAAATTGAATCTGGCCAATCACGTAATCAGAACCAGGTGGCTACATTGCTGCTACAACAACAGTCCCCATGGAAGGCTATTAACCCACTACAATACAATAATTAAGATTCCAGGAGTCCATAAATAGTGACATGATTACTTCTCGAAGATTCCACCTGCGAGTGCAATAGAGAAACTCACGTGAGGCAGGGGCCACCAGGCAACCGGCGCCGCAATCGCCTGGAACCAGCCACTGGGCCACATATTGTTTGGGCCCGCGTGAGTCACCAACCGTAAAGGGACTATAGCTAATTACATCTTGGTTTTAATATACTAGTAGCTTAACAAAGTCTACTTAGAAGAGTGCTCTCTCTTCAATGATGTATTTAAAATGCTTAAAATGCTAAGTTTTTTGTCTTATGCCTTCTTACAAAGCGTAAATGTTTGCAAACACATCTGACAAAATACGAGATCCACGCGAATTGCTGCACCACAAGCAATTCAGCCGGTGAACCAGGGATATGCTCCCTAAATATCAAAATCTCGAAGCACGTAATGATCAGAAGGTAAATGACTGATTAACCATTCAGTTATTAATTACACTATGGGTCTCGAAGTATAATTGCAACGGTATAGGATTGCACTTAGTTTCTGAGTTGCAACCAACGAAGCCATATTCTAATCTGCTACTAATCTGCCTATGATTATATAGATAGTATTCCGGTAACTGAAATTAATAAAATTGCACAATGATTGGTGAAAACAACAAAAAATGGTAATGCTCGAAACATCATTAAAATCAATCGTTTCCATTTCAGCAAAGGAATACTTGTGATTGCTTGCAATAAATACTGAGAGATAGCTATAATTCGTTCTCCAAAGGAAACTCTAAATTTTAGTAAAATTCTAACGCTATGATGGTATAAATTCATTCAAATTAAAATATCTGTAATACCATAGACTAAGCTCATGTTCTACTTCAACGAGGTTGTTAAAACTGGCCAGTTCTCTACTTTTTGGTCCCTACATTTGCCTTTATCTTGTTCGTATATTATGCTGGAACAGCCATTTTATCAATATTCAATCATGCTGGATTGCCATCGGGCGAAGTAAATTATTTTAATTTGTGGAATAATCTTGGGGCGACACAATCGTTAATACAGTGATTCAAGTGGAAAAATTCCTCAACACAGTCTTCCTTGTATGCCTTATGTTCGTATCCTTCTTCTTCTTGTTCCTTAGTGACTCTTTCAACACATTCATGGAAGTGATGGTCAAATGGCTTACATGCTGGAGTATCCTTACATTCATCACGCAAGGTGTCTAATGGGTCGGAAAGTTCTTCCTCATCCTCTTCTTCATCTTCTTCATCTTCGTCTTCTTCTTCATCATCTTCATCCTCGGCTTCCTCAGACTTTTCAGATTCTTCGGATTCTTGGGATTCTTGTTCTTCAACTTGTTCTTCTTCAGCCTGTATAGTTAGTATCATATCTTTAGTTAATTGCTCGAGAATGATCAATTCTAGTTTTTGATGCCTTTAAGGGCCCAATCAACAAACTTTCATCTCAAGTTCTACCACTTCAAATTTCAACGTACTTCTTCAGCGTAAGCAGCTGGCAAAACAGATTCTATTAAATCCCTGAAAAATGACATATTCTTATTCTCTACTTCGAACCAATCTGGTTTATAATCAAATTCTGATTCAGGTTATTCAATCGTTCGACTGATTTTTTTCATACAAGGTGCAAAACCTACAATACAGATTACGTCTATGAGAAAAAACAATACTTTCATTGGCTGGATGCGAGGGGTTACCCGGCTACACGTGCAATGTGGCACGTGATAAATACTAAGCATTCACAAGAAGATAATACTTCCAAAACATATTGATAAACAGTTAATCATGAGAGTTCAACCTGTTCCTCACAGTTATGCGACTAACTGAATGTAGTAATTTTTGTGGTATATTGTAATTTGGCCAAAAGTTAAATTATAAAATTCGTTTTAAATCATTAATTGTTATGTATTTTAATATTCAAATAACTACTAATATTATTCAAACGTGTGGTGAGAAGATTAAATCGAGCCAATTATAGCATTTGAGGCCATAACTATTTGAGAAATTTCGTATATATTTACTTTGTGTTACTTATCAAATTAGATTAAATATATTTAATTAGAATAACGTATAAAAGATCCAATGAAATTCGAAATGTTTTTGATATCCAAAATTAAAAAAGATTAAGTGAGCTAGAAAGATTTAAAATACATAGACTGGAATTCCCTTGCTAAATATAAATCTAATTTGATACTAGATTAGATCAAAATAATCAAAAACCTAAAATATATCAATTAATCGTAGATTAAAACAACATATTTCAGTCACCTCATTCCCCTAGAGTATTTAAAATGACCAGTCCACAATTGTGTACTGATTTTCCAACATAAGATTTACTTTGGTTAGAATAAAATCTATTTTATTCAATTATCAACCATACAAATCTGATGGTAATAAATGTAATAGGATATCAAGAAGTTCAAAGGATAAATCTACGTTGCCTGAGTACTTGATCTCATTTCAAATCTACAATCTTCTATTGCACACATTATTATTTGGTAATATGATTAACCTAGTTGGTTGGGGCAACATCGAGGGCCTTGACCTTCTTGGCCTTCTTTTCGACGGCCTTAGAACCCATGATACCACCACCCCAGTGTCTTCTGGAGTCTTCGTACTTTTCAATGAAGTTGGCGTTGATGGTAGAAACCAACTTGGCCAATTCAGCTTCATCAGCAGAGTTGACTTCGGTCAAAGCAGCGACAGAAGAGGTCTTCTTGTGAACCAAGGTACCTAATCTAGCCTTACCCTTGATGATGGCGTATGGAACACCCATCTTCTTACACAAAGCTGGTAAGAAAACGACCAATTCAATTGGGTCAACGTCGTTGGCAATCAAAACCAACTTGGCCTTCTTGTTTTCAATCAAAGAGACGACGTGGTTCAAACCGTACTTAACAACAACTGGCTTTGGAGAGACGTCCTTGGCAGTCTTACCTTCAGCGATGGCAGCGGCTTCCTTGGTTAATCTTTCCTTCTTTTCAGCAGAGGTTTCTGGTCTGTACTTGTTGAACAACTTGATGGCTTGAGCAGCAGTGTTCTTGTCCAAGGTGTTTTGGAATTGAGCAATAGCTGGAGGAACCTTCAATCTCAAGGACAAGATCTTCTTTTGTCTTTGCAATCTAACGTATTCTGGCCATTTGACGAATCTAGACAAGTTTCTCTTTGGTTGAATGGATTGACCAATACCAAAGTTCTTTGGGGTGGATTCGAACAATGGGTTCTTGGTGGAAGCAGCCTTTGGGGCCTTAGTAGCTAATGGAGCTGGAGCAACCTTCTTTCCTTTTGGAGCCATTTTGGTGTAAGGTATAGAACTAATAAAAGTTGATCGAAAAACTTTTGTAGGTAAAGTAGTGAGAGTGAGGTCTGAAAAATTGATGCGATGAAGTGAGTTTGGGTGTGTGTAGTCACGTGTAATGTGTGACTGCTTTTTCAACCAGGATTTATGAAATGCGACTATTTAATATATAAGTGAATAGAGAGGGTACGTGGAGTAATTGTATATAGAGGAATGTAGTGGCTTTGCAATTCGGTGTTCAATATTAGCTTACGTATTTGCTCCGAAACCTTTTTGAATTAATCACAAGCACATATGTATGTACCTTACATTCTGCAAACCTGAGAGCCCTAATATCTGTCACTATAAACGATTCTAAACAATTTGCCAGTATTTCTAGCTAGAAAATTCTTTATAGAGGTTAGCGATTTTTAATAATTCAAACCATGAGCCACCAAAATAATTGAATAAGGCGGACTCTGTAAACCTTGGTGATTGAGATCAGTACGCTTTTGATAAAATCGTTATGAGCATTCTGAAATACATTCAAAATTACCTTTAAAATTGATTTTCTAATTAACTTCACCACGTCCACTCTGAAATATTCTTAAAAGAATATGCCTGTAATACTTTGAAGATGTTGTTGGTAAATTTCCATCTTCTTCCGCCAACAGTCTACATTTTTATTAATTTCGCAACCGTTACGGAATAAAAATTGATCTCCCCTCATTTATTGACTTACTGGTTTAAGCCAATTTCGCTTTCACGGAAATGACATGCATCTTCCTCTGATCAAAATAACTCTATACTTTTAAAGTAAATTTCTTCTCAAAATACACATCATTGACATACGCTACATTGATTAATCTATCCGTAAAATTACCATTAAATACAATTAAGAAGTGAATAGGACTAGCCTAGAAATGAATATATGAATCAGGAGTTGATCGCAGCCCACCGAGGGTTACACCAACCCTTTACCGTGAATTGGGTTTTCGTTACCCCAGAACTGGGGGCTAAGCCATTAAGCTTTACAGCCCCATTTTTAGCAATACCAGCTGGTGTGAATGTAGTATTATTTCCTGAGCTGGTGCACCATGGCATATAGTTTTTGCCCGAAGGACGAATAACAGAATAGGTGTTTTCATCGGTTTCGTTGCCAATGTATATATAATCAGAGCAATCAATGCAATTAGTAGGAGAAGCATCTTCTCTTGGAGGAAGAATGATGCTGTTCCATAATTTGTCTCTAGACATGGTCGAGACTCTATAAATATTGTGGTAGTAGTGGAAGTGCTTTAACAGAGGTTTAGCTTCTACCATGGTAACTAATTCAGAATGGTCGTGATTGTTTGGGTCATAGTGAGTATTTGGAAGGGTTTTGGAAACGGTACGAGCATGGAAATCAACCGCATACAATCGGAGAAAGGTAGAATTGATTCTCTGGTCTCTATTTTTAAAACATGCTCGTGTGTGGATAACTTCCTGAGGCTCGGAGACTTTTGTCTTGAACGTTATGAGTTCTTGGGCCTCTGATTCCGGGTTTGTGGAAGGGCAAGGTGTCAGTGGGAGGAGATCATCGGTCATACGAGGCGACAAGGAATATGGGAGCCAGTTGACGGAGAGAGATTCTTTCCATGTCTTGAAACTTGAAGAAATTGTGGAGAGGGTCTTCTTTGGACTGTAAGTTCTTTTGTTGGTTTCATTTAGAAGGTGTATGAGTGAATCTGTAGATGATGATTTGCATAGTGGAGAGTTGAATTCACGGGAGGTTACCGGAGTAATATGGATGGATGTTTGGGGTGGAGAGATGCAAAGGGTGTGAGGAGATGAGACGGTGGCAATCGAAGGTCTTGGGCCTAAGGATTTATAGTCAAACCTCCCGTTCACAGATGACACCGACGAACATGAGCTGAAAGATTCATCGCTTTCTTCGTCGGAAAAGAACGTATCTAAGGAAGAAGGAGCAGCCTCGTCGTCGGAATCCCCAAACAAGGCCGCTGGAACATATTCGTCACTCAAGGGATGGCAGTTGTACTGTTGGAGCCGTTGCAATGACTGTTGAGAAATGATGGTGTACAGGGTCCGTTTTTGTTTGCGAAACTTGGCCCTGCCCAAGATACTACCGCTAGGCAGCAGACTGATGGTTGGAATTGCTATGGGCTCCATTGGGTCCAGGTCCATGGGATGAAGTATTTGATCTGATACAGCCATTTGTCAAATCAGAAATGTCTGACGGCGGCATATATAAGCAAAAGCAACGGCAGATAACGATTAGGTAATTCGGAATAAGCCTGCGATGGCCGCGCGGGTAGAAGTTCCGCTGCCCGAGTGAGGCCCTCGGACTACTATACTACGTAAGGAAATACCAAGAACCTGGAGGGAAAGTGACAATGTAACATATGGGATGTTCGAGTACAGTTAGTTGGTCTACTAGTTGATTCTTTGGTTCTTGAATGCTAGTGCTCGATTATAGGCCCGGCTGTCTAGCGGCTGCTATTTTGGGATATTCTCGGCGTAGGACATATTATCCCGACCAAACATTGCGGGCATGCAGGAGGGTTGCGGTGATCAATAGCGTTAGTGGCTTTGTGCACGTTTGTTATCTGGGGTAGTTCGTTGCATTGGATGACGTTACATTGTCGGGGATCCGCGGCAGCGTGCCTTTCTGTCAACGGCGCAAGGAAGGAGTTACAACCCATAACAAGACAGTATGGAATATGGGTTAGCACACGATTGGAACAGTACTTGCTTCTATCCCATCACCACTATCCCAATGCCCACCAGTTGATAACATGAATAGAACTGCTGATCCTTGGTTATTTTGGATTGATCTTGATTTTTGTAGGTAAAGTGTTGTCTCGCTTAGTTAGTGGATGATTCTAAACGATGATCAGCTAAAATTGAATCTGTAATAACAACCTCTATGCCCATAGTGAGTTTGGGAATCATGGTGCCTGAATTAGACGGTGTAGGAATAGGAATTGAACATGTGGTGTGTAGGATTTACATTTCAAGTATTACGGAGAAGTTTGTATATGGGTAAATTTAGACCCCATTCGTTCCCCAAATAACCTTACTACTTTGGACTTACATTTCATGGCACCCGAACCTTTTACTTCCTTCCATGATGATAATTATCTTTAACTTATCTCGATTTGAATCCAGCTTCTACAATTTGTTGCATTTGTAGTACCCAATGTAAAGGAAATTATTCATAGAATTGAATTTGGTAAATTATATAAAGTAGTTACAAAAATTAAGTGAAAATCAACCAACTTCTTAAACGGCAACAGTGACATTAATCAATGTGAAATAATTAAACTAAATATACATTCCAAGGAACATTTTTCGCTATGGTACATATCCGTTCATGGATTGAAATTTCAAGTGGATAATATGATATGAGTAATTCATCACAGTACAGCTAAATCGATTATTATCGGGAAAAACCTATTCTGATATCCGGTTATACTAATACCATGTGAATGAACCAAACCCTGCTTAAGTCATCGACTTTATTATTTAGGTTTTGTTCTTATTAACACGTCTCTGCTATTCACAACATCGTTCTATTTACTTCTGGTCCAGCCAATTCATAATCAAATTCATCAAGCTCAAGATCCAATTGGTCAGCCCGCCTTGTGCTTTTATAGTAGTCCTCATTGCTTTCCACACGCAGATATGTTCCTGTACTCTGGGCAACCAGCTTGATTCTTTTCCAAGGTGATTTAATTGAGTAAAATTCATTAAATACCCCATCAATGTTCTCCAACTCAATTCCTTTGGTTTCAGGGTAAAACATCAACACAACAAAAACTGAAATCAAACAAGATCCAGCTGGAAATAAATACATCTTCCAGCCAATACTTTCTTGCAAAATAGGAGTCAATTGTCCCACAATATAGTTCGCTAACCAATTTGTAGCTGTTGATAAAGAAACACCTTTAGAACGAACTGCTAATGGGTACACTTCTGGGGGGATTAAGAACCCAATGGGACCCCAACTGTACCCAAAAGATGCATTGTAAATAATTACCAAAAGCGCCACCAACAGTGGAGTGTATGACCTATTGAGGTACATAACAAGTGCAATCAAAGATAAACATGACCACATCAGAAGAGCTCCTGACACCAAGATAGGCTTACGCCCCCAGTGATCTACTAAGAACCAAGGAGGAATGGTACTTGCCAAATACACAAGTGCATTGATTCCAGTCATAAGCAACGCATTGGAATCGTTGAAACCCGCCTCCTCAAATACCATAGGAGCGTAATATGAAATGATATTAATTCCATTTAATTGAGCCAAACCAAGTGCAGAACATGCTATAAGAACTCGAGATGTGTAGTTGCGAATCATATGCTTCCAGCTTCTCTCATATTTGGGAGTAGCCACTCTTTCATTAAGAATTGAATTTTTGATCATAAAAAACTCTTTACGAGCCTTATCTTTATCTTGATGTGAATCATACAACAACAGTAAAACATGGAATCCCTTTTGATCTTCATCAACATCAAGAAGCCAACGAGGGGATTCCACAATGAAAAATCCGCCAATTAGTAAGACAATCGCTATAAGTACCTGTATGAATAACGGAAGTCTCCACGATAATTGAGCTGCAAAACTGTGAGGATCTTTTCTAGCATTACCAACATTTTGAATAAAATAACAGAAATAATCGACCCAAACACTAAGGGCGTACCCTGTGATATTACCACTGAATTCAACACACACCAACTTCCCTCTTTCCTCACTAGGAGAAATTTCACATTGATAAGAAGGAACCATAGTAGACAAAATTCCAACACCAAATCCTGAAAGAACTCTTCCTACTCCAAAGATCCAGAGGTTAGGTGCAAATGACTGTAACGTTCCACCTATGATAAATATAAATGTCCCCACCAAAATAGTCCGCTTGCGGCCAAATTTATCCAGAAACTGGGCTACAAGCATGGAACTTATCATGGCACCAATCTCCAAAATTGAAATAACCACCCCGATTTCTGTAGCCGTAGGGTTATGGAAAAAACCATTAAACGTCACAAACGTAAGAATGCCTGAACAAACTCCCTGTTCATATCCAAATAACGATACAAAAAGAGAAACAAATGCTGAAGTGAAATAGACCAACCGCGTACCTTTAAAGGAAAGTCCTGCAGTATATCTCTTTGCGTTGAAATCCACATGAGTATACGAATTGCCAAATGAATCGGTAAAAACATCATTGGAACCATCGTTACTGCCAGATTCCTCTCCATAATCATCTTTCGCGGTATATCTTATAGGGTCATCTTCACTAACACGTTCATGAAAACTGAACGAGGACTTGCGATTACTGGATATGGACCCATCTGATGAATTGGACTCACCTCCTTCTTCCGCCAACAATTGCCGCTCATCAACATCTATGGTAAGATCTCGATTACTTATAGGCTGAGCATTAGCAATAGTCGCATGCGTGAGCACCGAGGGGGGACCCTGCTGTTCAAACAACCTATCATATTCATTTTCGTTACCTTCCATGGTGACAGACACACTATATGATACCAGTTAGTTCGTGCAATAATTGATTGATCGATTAGTGGTGACTGGTTAGGTGCGTTGTGGGGTTATGTAATCGCCGAGAATGCCGCGAAAGATCGCGATCACTTCTTACGAACTCACAAACAACAGCAGGTAATTATGTTTGCTACAATAGCCAAAATAAGGTCAGAATTTGTCTGGTAATTTATTTACAATCAAGTGACTGGTAGTGGGTATGTGGGATTTTAACCCTTACTTGAATGAAATTTCTTTCAACTATTAGAACTCGAAATAAACTTAATATAGATATTGCCAAGGCTCAACCAAGTGTAAAATATACAACGAGTTAGAATTCACAATATAATAAATACATTTACTTGAAGACAAATCACTACGGTTCCAAATGGAATTGAATACGCTGTTTCCATTCGATCTTAGCAATTTTCCATCCAACTGTTATTTTCGCACATTGACCTCTGTTCACATACTCGAGTCAAGCATGGCAGCAAATTAAACCATCAGAATTTGGGTCAAATTTCGAAGTTTCTTTGATCTTTACAGTATATTGTGGTATTAAAATATCCATATGTGGAATATTAAATTTACTCCTGTATTTGGATTGATTTTTCATTATCCTGGGATAGATCAAGAGGCTAGTAATTGGGCTTAAATTCAAATTGAAACTAATCCAGCAAGATATTTCGTACATCCACTGTTGATCCGTTTTGTTCTACTTGACGAAAACAAATCAATTCAATACGAAGCTCTATAGCAATTACGTAATGGTTTTAAAATTAATCCTTATCAATTTGATATGGAACAGATTGAAAGATTCAGATATTGATCTGAGAAAGTATTCAGAGTGGTAAAATCCCAGCATTAATTTGAAGGTACCAAAATAATGGGATTGGAAGAATGTAAAGCAAGATAACCTTTAGTGTGGGACTACCAGCGTTCCTGCGTAAAGCGATAAGAAAAAAGGTACAACAAATAGCAAAAATTGGGGTCCTCATTTAATCAAGATTGCTTTACTTTAAGCAACCTCAGCCATTTCATTTTTTTAGAGTTTTACATTACTGAGAGATGTATCAAGGCTTAGTATGGCTTTGGCTTCATTGAATCACCTAAGCCTCAACTTTATTATTTTGCTTACATTATTTAGATTACTAAAATGTATTTTGAACAATTTTGTGAGGTGGAGATTTCAATTGGGTCCTGATTCTGGGTTCTCGCGAACTAATTTGGGTATTTTCCCTTTGACCGATTAGGAATGTCTTGTTTTATATTGGAGTCCGTTTATTACCCGTCAAGGTTATTTCCTCTTTAAATAACTTTCAATGTAGAATGCTCCAAATAGCATGGTTAATGGAGTCAAGTATGCCACATTGATCAATATAGGTAATGCCTGCTCTGCGTTGCTGATGCAACTGATTAATTTCAGCTCACCATTGATACTGGTATCAATGAACCAAACAAACGAATGGAAAACAGCAAAGGAGCCACCAATCACAAACTGGGTGATTTGCAATGTTGTTAACAGTTTCTTGAAAATGTTTGGCACCCGGATGTGCAAACAACTCAATGAAAAGTAAAAGTACATTAATGAATGAATAAACGAATTGAAAACCACGAAAATCCAGATGGGAGGAGATTGAAACCGGATTCCAGCCCACATACACATCATGGCACCGGCGTGGTGATAACTTTGCAACAAAGAAGATTCTCTACCCTTTAATAAAATAACGATTGTATCAATCACTTCGTAAAACTTGGAGAGGTAGAACCAAAATCCAAAGATTTCTAAATTATGAATACCCTTTTCACTAAGAGCTCGAGAAAAAACACCATTTTTTGCATCACAAATCAGTTGAAAGAACAACTCGATTTTCCTATAGGTGAATTCCTCATTTTCAAAAAATGATGGTAAAATGCTACCCTTGAGGAATTCCATATTAGACACAATGCACGAGGTCATACCAACAAAGGTCCATACCGAGTAGGCACAGAGAAATACGTTGTGTAAGAACACAAACACTCTGAAAAGAGCGGTTTGTGAGATAGCAAATGGAGCGGCGGGAAGTCTCTTGGGATTGGCCTGCTTGTTGTCGGTCTTTTCCACCTTTTCGTAGTACTTGTTCAACTGACGTTTTCTAATGACTGGATTGATAAAGTGCACTGAGGTAAAGTACACAATAGCAATAGTCATGGGAGTGGTCAATCTCATGGAAGCATCAAACATTTGGGTCAACCATTCCAGTTCAAATGGACTGGTGGGTAAACTGGTGGTTAAGTTGGGCAATTTCCAAACCTTGGAGTCCGGCAAACCAAAGTGGATCAACGACATCTAGCAAATCAAACAAAATCAAAGTTAACTGGGAGTAAAGAGGTCAAACCGGATTTCAGCGAATGGTGTTTATTTGTAATTGTACCGATACCTTGCTCTGCAAAATCAGTCTTTATCGGATTATACGGTTTATATATACAGGCCGCGAATAAACCCAGGATTTAACCACATTCAAATTAAGGTTAATGTGGGTACTGTAGGCGCAGGGCCCCCCCTACATGAAATTAACCGGTAGCGGTCTAATTTTCAACCATCTACTCCAGCTTGCATTACCATGGAATTATCGGTACTTTAGCTGCTAGTCATTTGTTGGCATTGGGCTGCGAAACCTTTTCCCAAGAATGATTTGCGGGGCCATGGCTTACAATCCAAGCCGAGGAATCTGTTGGGACCCTGGGCCCACATCTAGTTTTTCCTGGACTCATGGTTATTTTCCACCGTTATATGGCTACTGCACCCAGCCGTACAATGACTCAAACATAGACAATAGCCGGGTTGGCCCACCTCAACAAAGAACTGGGCTCAATAGGGGCATGGGATCAAAGGACCCAATAGGATTTACTGGCAATGGAAGGAGTTGTTGTAATCTGAAATATACTGTTTGAAACGACAGATTAATTGCGAAACACTCTTAGCAGGAGTTATTAGCAGAGGGAGAGGTATTGCATTTCTCAACATGCCTGTTTCGGTCATCGAGAGTGTTGGTGCAGCAGTTGACCGTAAATTATGCTAATTTGACAGAATTCGTTTCCTATCTTATTTTTGTGAGACTCGTATTTCCATGTCAATTGTTTTTTCAGTATAGAAATGTCCCCAGTCAAGCTGGTGGTGATATGGCCGTAACCTCGTGTTTATTGTTGGCCCATCCAGTGTAGTCGGTGCTGTACTTCCGCCTGCAGCACATACATTTGTCCATTGATGCCTTGGCGATGCGGTTGTTTTTCCTCGGATAAAATTTTGTGTTGGATTGATAATTGTATCACCCAAACGTAAACTTGGTATTATGCTGTATGTTGAAATTCTGATATATTGGCTATATATCTTCTAAATTCAAATTTCCTGCTAGTTAATTCGTTTCAAATTCCAAACTAGGTTGGTTTCTGGTTCTGATTGTGCCGTGGCTCACTGCATAAACGCTTACCTCACACATCCTGCACTATTATTTTGAAAGCCTGCCCGAAACTCCCAGAAACCATGGGGTAAAATAGTAAAGGTTATACCCCACAAATTGGCTGTATAAAGATATAAAATATCGAAGATGCTGCCTCGGTAAAAGACACTTTTCGACAATCAGAATCGGAATAAACCTCAACGAAATTGAGTGGTTTCCTTGCACAAGTATGCTACTTCAGCTATAGTCTTTATTCGGTGATTGCTAGCACGTGGATAATGGCTCACTTTCTTTGAATTCCACTATGGCCATCTTAAATTACAGTCCAGGTTGAAACTAAAAATATACTGTACTTAATTATAAATACATTATCTAAATTGGAATTCAAATCAAATTCTTTCTCGATCGATGCCTTTCATTATTTGAGATGTTAACTCAGGTGTAATGCCTACATTAATCGAAGTTTCGAACATATAAAATCTTTAGAATTTATTGATTGCCTCTGGCAATTTCTTCTTACTATTTATATTTATGCCTCAGCAATGCCTCAGCAATCAGACTTTTTCAGCCAATTCTTCTAATAACTTATAATTTCTTTGTTCAATAGAACCATTTCCTGGCAATCTTGTGGATCCCATCAAGTAGTTGTCAACCTCTCTTGCGCATTGTCTACCTTCTTGGATACCCCACACAACCAATGACTGTCCTCTTCTACAGTCACCGGCTGCGAACAAGTTGTCATCTTGACCAACCTTATAAGCATTAGGGTCAATGGTGGTAATTGTACCTCTCTTGGTCTTGGCCACCTCTAAGTTGTCGGCATCAGGACCAACAAAACCCATAGATAACAAGACTACGTCAGCAGGGAAAAATTCTTCACTGCCTGGAACCTCGGCCATTTGCCAGGCCCCAGAGTCAGAACGTTTCCATTCCACTCTAACGGTCTTGATACCCTTAACATTACCTTCATCATCACCAACAAACTCCTTAGACAAGATAGAGTATTCTCTTGGATCCTTACCATAGTGTGCAGCAACCTCAGTATGACCGTAATCGACACGGAAAACTCTTGGCCATTGTGGCCATGGATTGTCCTTTGGTCTAGCAGTTGGTGGGTTTGGTAATAATTCAAAATTAGTGACAGACTTGGCTCCATGTCTGGTGGAAGTACCCAAACAATCATTACCGGTGTCACCACCCCCAATGACAACAACATTCTTGCCTTCAAGGGTTTTTCTAATTTCTTCCAAATTCTCTTCCAACAAAGCCTTGGTGTTAGAGTGCAATAATTGCATGGCAAAGTTAATGTTGTTCAATTCTCTACCTGGGATTCTCAAATCTCTTGGAATGGTCGAACCAACTGCGAAAACAACAGCATCAAAGGTGCTCTTCAATTCCTCAACAGTGATGTCTTCACCAATAGTGGTAGATGTAATAAATTCAATTCCTTCTGCCGCTAATAAGTCGGTTCTTCTCTTCACAATACCTTTATCCAATTTCATGTTTGGAATACCGTACATCAATAAACCACCTGGTCTATCACTTCTTTCGTAAACTGTAACCTTATGACCGGCCTTATTCAATTGGTCGGCAGCAGCTAAACCAGCAGGACCAGAACCGATGACAGCTACGGTCTTACCAGTTCTATGAGTAGGTGGATTAGGCTTGATCCAGCCTTGTTCAAAACCATGATCAATAATAGCACACTCAACAGATTTAATGTTGACTGGGTCGTTATTAATACCCAAAACACAAGCACCATTACATGGAGCAGGACAAATTCTACCAGTGAATTCAGGGAAGTTGTTAGTCATCATCAATCTTTGCAAAGCATCGTACCATCTGTCTTGGAAAACCAATTCATTCCATTTAGGAATAACATTCGAAATTGGACAACCAGTGTCAGAAGTACAGAATGGAACACCACAATCCATACATCTAGCAGTTTCATGTTTCAACTCATCCTTGGTCAATCTGGAAGTCATTTCATTCCAGTCCTTAGTTCTCTCTTGAGCTGGTCTGTACTTTTCGTTACGACGTTTGTACTTCATGAAACCCTTGACCTTATCCAACTTAACGATAGCCTTCTTTTCTAATTCGGTATCAAGAATAGTATCTTCAACGTCCAAAACCTTTGGTTCTTTATGACCATCCTTTGCAGAAACAGCAGACTTAGAAACACGATGAACATGGCCCTTTTTGATCTTGGCTGCTTCACCGTTGGTTACATCAGCTTCTGGATCTTCTTTAAACGATTTCAAAAAAGTGTTCAATTCATTCTTCTTAGCTTCTTCAGCCTTCTTCTTTTCAGCTTCCAAGACCTTCTTATAATCGAATGGCAAGACCTTGACGAAACGAGGTAAGATTCTATTGAAATCATTCAAGATACGGTCAGCAACTTCAGAGTTGGTGTAGTGACGATGATCTTCAATCAATCCTCTCAAGAAAGCAATTTCAGTTGGCTCAGTAACTTGAGATAATTCAACTGTTTGGGCATTCACCTTATCACCAAAGTCTTGAGCCATGTCCAAAACATAAGCAATACCACCACACATACCAGCAGCAAAGTTTCTACCAGTAGAGCCCAAAACAACAACTCTACCACCAGACATATATTCACATCCGTGATCACCAGTACCTTCGGTAACAATAGTAGCACCGGAGTTTCTAACTGCGAATCTCTCGGCAGCAATACCTCTAATGAAAGCAGTACCAGAAGTAGCACCGAAGAAAGCAGTGTTACCAGCAATTATTTGGTCTTCGGCATTGAACTTGGATTCCTTTGGTGGGTAGACAATAATTCTACCACCAGATAAACCCTTACCAATATAATCATTGGCATCACCTTCTAACTCCAAAGTAATACCAGTGGCCAAGAATGCACCGAAAGATTGACCTGCAGAACCCTTGACATTAACATGAATGGTATCATGAGGTAATCCTTTTTCTCCGAAAGTCTTAGAAACTCTGTAAGACAAAGTGGTACCCAAAGTACGGTCAGTGTTTACAACATCACAATCGATAGTGACTGGCAATCCCTTGGCCAAAGTGACTTCGGATTCGTCGATCAATTTGTTGTCAATTCTGACGTGCAATCTGTGGTCTTGCTTTCTAACACAGTGAGTAGCAACACCTGGTCTAATGGTGTGAGCAGGAGTCAAAATTGGAGACAAATCGATATTAGCATTCTTGGTGTTTCTCAAATCTTCTCTAACCTTCAACTTTTCAGTTCTACCCACCATTTCATTGATAGTTCTGAAACCCAATTCAGCCATGATGTTTCTCAATTCATTGGCCAAGTAGTAAAAGAAGTTGATAACATGTTCTGGAGTACCTTCGAATTTTCTTCTCAATTCTGGATCTTGGGTAGCGATACCAACTGGACAGGTGTTCAAGTGACACTTTCTCATCATGATACAACCCATAGCAATCAATGGAGTGGTTGCAAATCCCCATTCTTCGGCACCCAACAAACAAGCAATGGCAATATCACGGCCAGTTCTAATTTGACCATCAGTTTGCAAAACAACTCTTCCTCTCAAGTCATTAAGAACCAAGGTTTGGTGAGATTCAGCCAAACCTAATTCCCATGGCAAACCAGCGTATTTAATAGAGGTCAATTTGGCAGCACCAGTACCACCATCACCACCTGAAACCAAAATGTTTTCGGAACCAGCTTTAGCAACACCAGCGGCGACAATACCGACACCGACTTCAGAAACTAACTTAACCGAAGTTCTAGCTCTTGGGTTGGAACACTTCAAATCATACAACAATTGTTTCAAATCTTCAATAGAGTAAATATCATGATGTGGAGGAGGAGAAATCAAACCAACACCGGGAGTGGAGTGTCTGGTCTTACCAATTTGTTCAGAAACCTTATGACCTGGCAATTCACCACCTTCACCAGGCTTAGCACCCTGTGCCATTTTAATTTGCAATTCATCTGCATCAGCCAAGTAGTAGGAAGTAACACCGAATCTACCAGAAGCAATTTGCTTAATGGCAGATCTCATTGTGTCACCGTTTTCATTAACAGTGGATCTAGCTGAATCTTCACCACCTTCACCAGTATTAGACTTACCACCCAATCTGTTCATAGCAACAGCCAAAGTAGAGTGAGCTTCCATTGAAATGGAACCGTAAGACATAGCACCAGTGAAGAAACGACGAACGATTTCGGTCCATGGTTCAACTTGGTCAATTGGAACAGACTTAGAGGAATCATAGTCAAAATCCAATAACCCTCTCAAGGTACAGTTCTTGATAGCTTCGTACTCCTTTTTCGAGTAAGCTTCGTAGGCCTTTTCATTCTTATTTCTAACGGCATCTTGCATAGAAGCGATGGCTGCTGGCTCATTAATATGAGCATCACCTCCGTCTCTCCAGTGATATTCACCAGTTTCTGGAAGAGCAACAGGTTTGATGGTTTCTCTGTTAGGATAACCAGCTTCGTGCATAGAGAATGCATCTTGAGCAATATATTCGAAAGTAATACCCTTAATTCTGGAAGCGGTACCTGCGAAACATCTGTCAATAACAGAATTATCAACACCAAGGGCTTCAAAAATTTGAGCACCTTTATAGGAAGCTAAGGTGGAAATTCCCATCTTGGACATAACCTTTAAAATACCAGAATCAATTGAGTGCTTATAGTTAGTGATGATCTTTTCGTTAGTCAAAGAATCATCCTTCAACAAACCTTCGCTCTTCATTCTAATCAAAGTTTCAATTGCCAAGTATGGGTTGATACCATCAGCACCGTAACCAACCAAGCAACAGGCGTGATGGACTTCTCTAGCTTCGGCGGTTTCAATGATCAAAGCAACCTTAGAACGTTGCTTTTGTCTGACTAAGTGATGGTGCACAGCACCAACAGCGATTAAAGCAGAGATAGGCAACCTGGTAGACGAAGTGGCCAAATCACTTAAGATAATGACTTGGTTATCATCAGCAATTGCTTTGGAAGCAGCTTGACAAATTCTGTCAATAGTATTAATATAACCTTGAATACCATCGGCTTTTTCAAAAGTAATGTCAACATTGGCAACAGACCATTTTGGGTAAACCTTTTCAATATTCTTGATAGCCAATAATTCACTAGTGGACAAAACAGGAGATTTTAACAATAATCTGTTACACTGATCTGGCTTGATTTCCAATAAGTTACCTTGAGGACCAACGTAACATTCCAAGGACATAACGATTTCTTCTCTAATTGGATCAATTGGAGGGTTAGTGACTTGAGCAAAGAGTTGACGGAAGTAATCGTATAGTAATTTTGGTTGTTCTGAAATACAAGCAAGAGCATTATCGTTACCCATAGAACCCAAGGCTTCCTTTCCTTCGGCCATTGGCGCAAGAACAAGGGAAACTTGTTCATGAGAATATCCGAACGCAACCAATCTAGGGTCAGTTTGAACAGTGACGTCCTTAGAAATAGCAGAATCAGTCAAGTTAACGTCTCTAGCGGTCAATTTGCTCACCAAATCATTCATGGTGATCATATTAGCCAAAACCCATGACTTGAAATCGAATCTAGAAGCAACAGATTGCTTTAATTCACGGTCATCGACAATTCTACCTTCTTTAGTGTCCACCAACAACATTCTACCTGGTTGTAATCTTCCCTTTTGTAAGATCTTCTCTGGTTCAATTTCAATAACACCGACTTCAGAAGCACAGATCATTCTATCGTCATCGGTAACATAGTAACGACATGGTCTCAAACCATTACGATCCAAATTGGCACCACAATATCTATCGTCAGCAAAAGTGAAAAGAGCAGGACCATCCCATGGTTCCATCAAACAAGCAGCCCATTCGTAGAAAGCCTTCTTTTTAGGATCGATATGAGTATCATTTTGCCATGCTTCAGGAATCAACATCATGACGGCTTCTGGAAGAGAAAGAACACCGTTTATGACCAATAATTCCAACACGTTATCGAAAGCGGCGGAATCAGAACCACCTTCCTCAATAATAGGATAAAGCTTGTCTAAATCGTCACCGAACAATTTGGAAGACATGACACCTTCCTTGGATCTCATCCAATTTTTATTACCTCTCAAGGTGTTAATTTCACCATTATGAGCAGCCCATCTCAAAGGTTGAGCTCTATCCCATGAAGGGAAGGTATTGGTAGAGAAACGGGAATGAACTAATGCAAAATGAGCCTGATAATCGGCATTCACTAAATCGTGATAGTATGCATAGACCTGGTTAGGAGCCAATTGACCTTTGTAAACGATGGTTTTGTTGGAGAGAGAACAAATATAGAACCAGTTATGTAAACCAATGGTATGAGAAGATTGTTTTCTAAGTATGAACAATTTCTTTTCAAAATCTTTTTGGTATTTTTGAGCAAATTCTTCATTGGAAAGTTCTGTAGATACTAACTCTGCCAATATGATAGCAGGTTGTAAGATGAGAGGTTCTCTGGAGAGAGAAGCAGGTCCCAAAATGGAAGAATCGTGAGGGACTTTTCTCCAACCAAGCACCTTAAGACCAAGAGAAGAGGCTATGGACTCAAAGGTAGCTTTAGACTTTTCAAAAACAGCGTCGTCCTTCTTAAAAAAGATGTTACCAGTACCGTATTGCCCCAAAGGAGGCAACACCACGTCGCAATGGAATTTGAACTCCCGACTCAAAAATGTATGAGGAATGGACGACAATAACCCAGCACCATCACCATCCTTAGGATTCAACTCCCCACCTCTGTGGGTCATGTTGCAAAGAAGATTACGGGCATCCGACACGATCTTGTGAGATACTTGACCCTTGAGGTGACAGGTGAATCCGACACCACAGGCATCTTTTTCTAACTCTGGATTATACAACCCTTTAGCTACCGGCAACGCCGAAGCCCAAGACTTGTTCTCAGGGGTCTCTTCATAATCATATATATTGGTTTTGAATTCTTCGTGAGGGAGGTAAGAGGACATCTGGTTGAAGAATACAAAGAAGAAACAATTTACAAAAGAACAAAATCAAGAATAATCACCATCGGATTTTCTTGACTTAATAACCTGGCAATAATTCATGCAAGATTGAAAAATCGTGGGCGATACCGGAGCTACGGCCAATCACATGCCTGCAGTTAATAATGATCACCGCCGCATTAACAGATAGCTAGACATACAGTGCCAGGATTGCACCGGTGCGGAGATTTGTGCTCCTTAAGGCCGATTTTCTGTTGCGGCCAGTCCCGGGGGACTTATGCGGAGAAATGGTGGAAACTACGGTAGACAACTTTGAAATCAAATAAATCCATCAACAATATAACAACAGCAACTTTGGAGAATAGTAGATGACTTATTACATAGTTGAATAGGAGGAGAAGATACGAGATAACTTTTATGTGACATGATTATCAGCCAATCACAGTCGAAGACATTTGAACTGATAAGGATTTCCCCACTGATGACTCAGGCCCGGGCCGTGGGTGGGGCCGCGGCACGTGCCCGCAGTGACAACATCTTCAACCAACTGGATGAACTCAGTTCGAATACGTTTTAAGATCGGTAGCAAAATGTAACTGGATTATTAGCGAATGTGTGTAAGGAATGGTGTTAATCTATTCGACTGAGTATGAGTAGACTATCATTTAGTGGAAGTTCGGGTTTCTGTGTATGAGCAAGACTCGAGTGCGTTACGAATTAATTGAATGCCTTGATTTTAGCCAGAGATTAATTCATACTTCAGGAACCCATACTTCAGGAACCGGTCAACCATAGAAAAATCATTACTTACTCGGAACGATGATGGAATAAATTCCCTAAAGAATATTCGTGCAATTATTCTTGACTGAGCAATGCACGAGTCACTTTTCGACACTAGGATTTGCATACTAGATCAGGAAATATTAACAAAGGCTTATCGGTCTCTAACCACCGTATATCGTTGACGAACTGCATCCGGCTACCCTGGCCAATTCTGCCTGTGGTTTCTGGCCGTTTGACCGTTTGACCGTTTGACCGTTTGACCGTTTGACCTTTGCAGGCATTGTGCTACCGTCTTTCGGGTCGATTACGGGTCGGTCTCGGGTCGGTAAATAGTATTGTAGTGCTCTAAGCCTTTTTGATCTCGTAGAATTCACTGAATACTTGAAAGCATTGTCTGAAACATTCTATAGAATTTAAGAAGTGTCTGAGAGAATGGCAATAGTGAGCATGAAACTATCAAAAGTAATTAAATATAACTTATTGGTGATGAAAATTGACTATACTTGTGTTCCTATCTTCAACTATTAGGAGTAATTATAACTTACAAAGTGACGAAAATTTGGCTATGCTTGAGTCCCTATCTTGCGCTAATTATTCTTGGAAATTTTCCACGATTGAAATTTCCTTTCTTGAAATCAATGGCGTTGGTTATCCGGCCATTAGCTAATTCGATACATTTCTCTAACATCGCTACACTTTTAATTGAATCATAATCGTTATACGTCAATAATGCGATGAACCAATTTTTTTGATGTGTAGGTAGCAAAAAACCATATCACATTACATTCAAATCTGCTTAAGCAAAGGTCTTTAACCCCCCAAAATTTTATCCCTTTGACACTCCATTAGATTCTTGACTAGAACACAACCGTGTGTTCTGCAAATTCTCATTATGTGCCCTGACAGTTGAGGAATAGCTAGTCGCGTGACCAAACATGTGATCACCATCTCTTCTTATTTCCATCTTTTTACTCATCTCTACACCATGCTTAAACAGGTAGCATTCCCCCCCGAGGTGTTGGCCAGAGTCGCCCCAGACATCTCCCTCCAGAGACACTTGTCGGTTGGTTTGAGACCAAATTTGCGTAACTTCACCGAGTTCAAGCCCATTGAAATCGCCGACGGTGATGCGTTCAAAGATTCAAATGCCAACGTAGTGGGTTCTTCAGTGATTAAAAGTGGCTCGACTACAGTGATGAATGTGATCACATTGGGAATTGTCGATAATTCCGTCCAAGTAGAGGCCCAGGGACCCTACAGCACCGTATATCCAGTCATTGAAATACTTAGAGGAAGATCTGGTGAACCTACAGATGAAGATATGATTCTTGCCCAGTCCATCCATGAAACAATACTACACAGCAAAATAATTCCTTCGAGCTCATTGAAGGTAAACAACGTGGGTATTCAAGTAACTGAGGATGAAAAATCAAGAATCATTTACCCGGACTTGCATCCTGATGAATATTCTTTAGTACGTAACCCTTCAGCAGTTACTCATGCGGGATCTAAATCGTATTCATTCGTTCTTCTTTCCAATATCAAAATTTTCTCGAAATCAGTCAGCACATCATCTTTATTTGATTTATGTCATCTTTCTACAATTAATGCGTTGTCTTCCATTTTTTTACCAAGAGTATACATTGGCGAATCCGATTCAAACACTGCATCAGCCTCTATTGCCAGATCTAGAAGATCCAACAAGAGAAGTTTAATCTCGACTCAATCTGATTCCAACCTAACCATCGATACCACTAACAACTTAAGGGCTCCACTCAAGCTCGAGCCAATAGATGCCATGGATGTCGATTCCAGTACCCAGTTCGACTATACCGGGGTTTCTTCTAATTTTGGTCTTGTCACCATTCCATCAGATGAGCAAAATCAATCCAAAACTGTTCTTTTGGCCGATTTGGAAGGCGAGGCAGAGGAGACTTCCATATTCTCGAGAATATCGGTTATAGCCAACAAAAATGAAAGATTGAAAAGAATTAGTTTGATCAATGGTGATGGGGGAATTAGTCTTGAGGGACTCAAGAAGTCTATCGAGATTGCGAAATTGAGAGCTAAAGAGTTTCAAGTTTAGGTCTTAGGCGAACAAGCAGTAGTTCGGAACATGCTCGTTATCCATCTATATATCTGAACGAGTCCCGGCTCCAATGTACATTATATTAGTTAAAGGTAGTCGCATCAATCAAGGATGTATGTATTTTAAATTATATCACATTTATTCTAACAAAGTATTTTAGACTAAGAGTATAAAAATAGAGACTTGATTTTTAACTAATGGTTAAAGTTACAGAATTGATCTATGTAATCGGCATGGATTGGGGTAGGAATTTTGTATATTCTACTGAATATTTTGCGAGGTTTTTTCGCACTCCAAATAATTTCAAATGGAGCTTCAATCATAATTGAAAACTGTTGTCGTGACCTCTATTACCTTTGTTGACCTCTTGATCCTTTTGTTCTTTTGATATGATAACTTTTGGCTTGGTAGCATTGTATGGCCATTTTTCCTATTTTATACTAAATTTCTATATTTCTACAAAATTCTACCAACTTAAAAATAAATGCGAAATCAGAATTTTTTTTTAGCAAGTTCTACACATTCAGACCTCTTGAATTCAATGACAAGTTACACCCTTTACCGAACCAGCCATACTATTTTTTGAAGAGTTAGCTTGGGAAATTGTTGGTTGCTGAAAACATTGTTATTACACTACTCTGGCTCTCAGGAGCGATATCTCCATCCACAACGGCAACTCACGTGACTATCGCGATTCCTGGCGTGTACCAATGTCAACCAGTTGGTCTCTCTGAACAGTCCCATTCTGAAAAACGTCACTCCCAGTAGAATCATTCAAGGCCCAGAGCCCAATCATCCGTATAACCAACCCACAGGATTACTGGTCGACGAAAGATCAATTCGAAATCATTCTTGGAAGAGCATAGCCAACGTTCATAGACTAGACTATTGCAATTTGGAGAGTTCTGTTCAATTGTTTGAAAACATCATATAGGATCGTACAAAACTTGGTTGTTAAATTGAAGCACGTACAATGACGGAAAATTTGTCACTGGAAGGCTCGAAGTCATCACTTACTTCTTCCAACAAAACCTCACCATCGCCATCTCCAGCACAAGAAGAAGTTGAAGTTAGCTCAGAACTGTTCCAAGAAGTGGTGGTCAAACGACTTTTGATTCAGGAACTCCTCCAGAATGGAAATACCGGAAAAGAAGGCGATTTATGGTATTTGATTTCAGCTGACTATCTCGACAAATTCTTGAATCTAGTCGTGACCTCATTCCAAGAATTAAAAACCACTTTGGGCCCGTTTGATTGTTCATCAATCGTAGATGCACACGGTAACTTATTTCCCGAAAATGAGGAGCCTATCGGAACCTATAATATATCTCCTCAAATTTTCGATTATCTTAGTTCTTGGTTTGGAATTAAGGGTAATCCTGTGACAAGATGTCTAATCATAAATGAAGAAACGGCCACCAAGGAAGTTGAAAGATATCCCCCTATATTTTTTATCCATCAGTTGGTGAAAAAAGCCAATTCTGCATCTACGTCATATGGGAATCACAGGTATGGTTCGAATCCTATTCCTATATCCATTTCTCGAACGCGGACTTTCCAAGATTTGTTTGATTCCATTAGAGTGAATGTGTTAAAAACCTCTAAAAATCCAAAAAATGAATTTAGAGTCTGGTTCATTGATTCCAAAAACATATTGGATTATCATCAAAATATCCCATTGTCAACTTTCATTTATGACATTCCCAACAAACGTTTGGTTCTCCAAGATTTGTTAAAGGAAACCTTGAAAAGCCAGGGTATCGAATCATCCAATTTTCATTTATTAGTTGAGTTCAGTGAAAAGAAAAATGAGTCTTCAAAATCATTTCCGGTTGACAGTGCCCTTTCTTCGGTCGATCTTTCTCAATATGACTTTCAAGAATTAATTTCAAAAGGTGGTAATCTCGGCTTAAATAATTTGGGTAATACTTGTTATATGAACTCAGCATTACAATGTTTGGTACACATTCCTGAGATCCATTATTATTTTTTTTATAATATGTACAAGAAAGAACTCAATTTTGATAATCCATTGGGGAATAAAGGTGATGTTGCTAATTCCTTTGGTTCACTATTGAAGTTGATATTTGAGTCTCCAACAAAATCGGCAGTTTCTCGTGATAAATCGTTGTCTTCATTATCATCAATAGCTCCGCGTGAGTTTAAATCTACCATTGGAAGGTATTCCTCGATGTTTTCTGGCTATTTGCAACAAGATTCACAAGAGTTTCTAAGCTGGTTATTAGATGCTCTCCATGAAGATTTGAATAGAATACAAAAGAAACCATACTGTGAAAAGCCAGAACTCAAGGATGAAGAAATGAATGATCCTAATGCATTGATAGGATTGGCCAACACTTGTTGGAATCAACATAAATTAAGAAATGATTCGGTTATAATTGATTTATTTACAGGAATGTATCAATCCACTCTTGTGTGTCCAGTTTGTTCCAAAACCAGCATTACATTCGACCCATTTAATGATTTGACATTGCCATTACCCGTGAGTAAAATGTGGTATCATACATTTACTATTATAGATTTATCAAATGAAGATGAAAACGACCCCAAAATCAAAAGCAGTGCTTTTAACAATGGACAGAGAATAAGTAATTTGGAAGTTGAACTTAACAAAAGATCTAATTTTGACGATTTGTTGAAATATTTATCCAAATTCTTAGGTGTTCCATCAAAATATTTTTTTCTTTATGAAGTTCATCAGAATACGTTTTACACCGATTTCCAATTGGATTACATTAAAAACAAATTTTTACCTATTGGAGATATAATCAGGGAATCTGATGATATCCTAGTTTATTATATACCGCATGATCCTGCCAAAGACTTGATTGTTCCGGTTTTAAATTCTGTCGAGGATCCTGATAAATCTTACAAGATCACTGAATTATTTGGAATACCTTTATTTATTAAGGTGAAGAAAGATGAAGAGACCTCAAGCTTTGGTACGTTGAGAAAGAAATTAGAAGATCAATTGAAGATATTGACGAAGGCGGATTTGGTTGGGGAATATGATAAAGTTAAGCTGGAAGCTCCTGGTTATGTAAAAAAGAAGGTTTACTCCTATGAAGATTTCCCAGGATTATCAGGAACATCTGTATTAAAGACCAATGATCAAAAGGATGATGAAGATGAAGGCTACAATTCTGATATATCATTGGCCAATCCATTTGTCAGTGCTAATTTAGGGTTCACTATTAAATACAAAAATTATGATCACTCTAATAGATCCTATGATGGTTACAGAAGAAGATTCAATTTCAATCAATCTAGGAATAATAAAGTTGACAGAATTATAAATGTTCCTCTCTACAAACCAAATTTAAACGATTTTAAATCTTTAGCGGATGAACTTCCTGAGCTCAAGAAGAAGTTTTACCATTATGGCGATTACGAGAAAAATTTGGATCAAGAAATGGAAGATTTAGTTGATGAAGTCAACAAAAATTTGGCAGAATCCTCGGATAGCAGTGCAGTTGAAGGGGATGACGACAACTCTAATGATTCCAATAAAAGCAAAGAAGCCAATGGATTTATTATAGTCGATCACTCTAGAAGAAATTGTGGAAATTCTGAATCTTCAGAAGGTGATAGTGGTAGAGTAGGCTCACAAATTAGTCTGTCCGATGAAGATACCGAAAGCGAGCCTCAGCTTACAAGCCTTTTGTATGAAGATGAATCTGCATCTTTATCTTTACCTCCTCCGCCTCCTCCAACATACTCAGATTCGATTAAACCTTCCAATGCAAATTCTCCTGTGGATGCGTCACCAAGCGATGGCTTGCGTACACAACCACCCAACAATCATCCAATACTAGTCACAAAAGAAACCATCTTACTTTGTAATTGGGATTTCAATGTTTATCAACAATTCTTTGAAGATCAATCTTTACAAACTTGGAGTGAACCTCTTACCGTCCCAAACCCCGAGTTGGAACAAAATAAGGCCAAATTTGAACAACAAAGAAACTCCAAAATAACCTTATATGATTGTTTAAAATCTTTCAGCACCCCAGAAGTATTGGGTGAACAAGATTTATGGTACTGTCCAAGATGTAAAGATCATAGACAAGCAACGAAAACCATTCAACTTTGGTCAACTGGTGATATTTTAACAATCCATTTGAAAAGATTCCACAGTGCTAGAGCATTTAGTGATAAAATTGATTTAGTTGTTGATTTTCCTATAGAAGGATTGAGTATGAGCTCTTTTATCGCCAATCCAGAAGCAAAGGATGAAATTTATGACCTCATAGCCGTTGATAATCACTATGGTGGCTTAGGAGGAGGACATTATACTGCCAGTGCTAGGAATTTTAAGGACAACAAATGGTATTATTTCAACGATAGTCATGTTACTCCCATGGAAAACCCAGAGGAAGCAATTACAGGTGCTGCATATTTGTTGTTTTATAGAAGAAGAGGTTCGACCACTGACGATTTACTAGGAGGGCCAGGTTTGAATAATATTCTTAAAGCTGGTCGTGAATTATATAAGAAGTCGTTGACTAACAGGAGAAACCTTCTAGAACAAGTATATTCTCAAGTGCAAAGATATGAGAAATACGAGCAAGAACAAGTGGTCAAAGAAGAAGAATTATCAGCGGAAACTACAAATGGGGATAAAGTACTGAAAATTGAAGAGGAAAAAGTAGTAGAGAGCAAGAAATCCCGCCCATTTAATAATATTGATAGTGATGAAATTCCCAAGGCACAATTCAATTTCGACAAAAATGATGAGCTTGACTATGGAGAGCAAGATCTGGATAATATTCGCAAGCAGAGATTGATTTCCAAGGAGAAGAACAATAGCAAATTGATTCAGATAAAAGGAAACGGAAGACAAGAAGTATCATCTTCCCCTGCTCCCGTCGAAATTGCTGAGGGAATTGATGAACTAGACGATAAAGAATGAAAGTAAACAAATCATATGTTGCCACTACCGCAAATGCATACATGTCATAGTTTGCGTAGACGAGTATACCCGAGCCCATAATAAAAAAATAGTCAGGTAAGTAACCAGTTGACTAGCTTCTTATTGTTTCAAGGGGCATTGTTATATCTTGTTAACTGTCCGATTTACGTTAAACTACCAGTTAAGCTCATAGTAATCGCACTTAATATATAATCATAGTAGTTACCTCCAGCTAATGCTTCAGTAATCATAGACTTGACCTTCCTGTATAAACCACAAAACTAGCTATTACTCTCACTCTTTTATCGGTACATATACAATTCATCATCAGGCATATGTGCTCACGTGCTAATTAACCCCATATTTAACCAGCTAAAACTATTCTGTATCTGAGTCAGCTCCCTATCAATTTATTAAGCGTCATGGCTGACGAACCTCTTAACCTTGGAAAGGGAACACTACAGAAAGCCGAAGATACCGTACTGAAGCATAATGTACAACTTCTGTGTGAAGGGAGGGGTTCACCCACCGATAATGATGGTGAACACAATTCGAGCCATGAATCCTCCAGCGAGCTGGAAATGAGTGATAGAGATATAATTGAAACACTCTGCAATGAAATACTTCTCAATTACAAAATTAACAAGGATCTTTTGTTCAATTGGCAAGTGGAACTTATTGATGACTTCACCAATTTGTCTACCATCATCGACCAAGATATCATCTTATCTATAGGAGATGTTCCAATTGCCTACGGAAAGTTAGAGGGATTTATTGAAAAGGTTTTGAGATTGAACGACGAAGTGTACGAGGATTTCAAGGTTATTATAATGGAATTGTTGATCCATATCATATCTATGTCGTATAATGTCAAGATCGAGTTGTTTCGGGTAAACTTCAATCACTACTTGATAAATAAATTGTTGACAATGATTACCGTGACAGAGCCTGACTTTTCGTCTCTTCATAAGCCAACCAATTTGAATCAGATCTTTAGATTAGTGGTATTATTTTTTGAATTAGGTTGTGATATCTACCATTTTAGAAAATTGGTAACATTTTTGTATTCATCATCTGAAAGACCAAGAAGAAATTCTAACCCACTAATATCACCCACTTCTAAACTTATTGTTCTCGAGCTTTTAAATCAAGTTTTCACAAAATACTCATCACATTTTAAATTTGCCTTATTTAATAAGATAACATGTTTTCCATTTGTTAACGAAAATTTTAAGAAGAAATTTACAATTAATTCATGGTTCAAGATCAATAATATTGTTGCAAATAATGAGGAGCCGGTAACATTATTTATTCTTACAAACTCAGATACTTCAAATCAAGACCAAACTACATTAAAGATACAATTAGTCAATTACAAGAAGATTGCAATTGAGATAAAAAACCATAAGACTAAATCACGTACTCAAGTGACGTTTAATCAAATATTAAATGTCATTCCTGAGAGTGAAGCGGAAGTTACGGAAATCAACAATCAGGGATTTATTCATTTTGTTATGACTTATGATAATTCCTCTAATTTAAATTTATTTGTTGATGGTGAATATAGTGAGTCTATTCCATGTCCGGAAATCCAAAAAGTGTTCTCTTCTTGGAATAAATTATATATTGGCAATGAGTCCCCTGGAATGGTAAATGGAGATGAAGCTCATATCTCCGATGAAATATTAATTAAAAACCTTACTATCCTTAATACCAGTTTATCTCCAGAATGGATTAACCTATTGTATAATTTGGGATTGGGATACGATTGGGATTTTAAAGAGTTTACTGATGAAAATTTAACAAATTTGTTACATCATTTGAGTCCGAGGGGTCTTTTCAATGTTGCAATCAAAGTCAGTGAATTGAAATCTCGAAACAAGTATCCTAACAAGAACAGTAATAGTTCAAGAAACGACGTTCGTGAACCTTCAAAATTTATGAACGGCAAGTTTTCTAATAACTTAGAGAATAGCTCAATAGTGGATTATTCCAATTTATTGGATAAAAATAAGATTGTGGACTCTCTCTCTAAATTAAAACAAGAAAACGTGCTTTTTGATACAAATGAGTTTTTCAAAGAATTAAATGAACAATCTAAGTTTAGTAAAACAAACGAGTTTTCTCAAACAATTCCAGCATTCAAATATCATAGCTCAAATTCCATTCACGGTTCACTTTATGGAATAGGTGGCACGTCTCTTATCATAAAACTCATCGAAACATCGTTAGAGATACAGGACAACACTCTCAGAGATTGTACAATTTACAAATCTTTCTCCTTGTTGTTTACAATCCTTGAAAACAACTGGCGTCTTAGTAAGGAATTTGAAAATATAAATGGTTATGGGTTGTTATCAATTTTGTTGACCAATTATAAGCAGAATTTCAACCCTTCATTGAAATTATCATTGTTAAAAGAAATAGAAGATCCAAAGATTTTCAATCAATCCGGGTGTCCATCTAATAACCTATTGAATTTAATTCTTAGATTAGGAGGTTATGAATTTGAAAACAACTACGAGTCTGTTATCATAAATACATTCCCTTATCGATTTTTGCTCCTTAATTTTGATTTATTTCACGAATCAGAGTCATTAGAATATTTGTTATACCACTTTCAAATTTTAATTTGTGGTTCAAGATATAGGAAATTTAACAATACTGAACTCTCTAGGATGAAATTGCTCCGAAAATTAATACAATTCTTGAAAACACCCTCACTATCGACCAAGCGATTAAACTCCACGGTTTCGGAGCAATTAGGACAATCAATTACCAGCATCATAAGATCAGATACCTCGGTTGATACCATTAAATCTATTTCGCTATATGTGATCTATGCGTTGTACAACACAGATTGCTCTACTGATTTGGGTATCAAGATATTGCAATCATTAACTAGAATTCTTTGCGATACCAACTCCTCAATCAAGACGTTGAAAAAGTTTTCAAGATCTATCACTATCCACTGGATATTACTTTTACTTAATTTTGATTCTAAATCAGTAGTGATTTGCGGTATTAAGTTATTGAGTAAGCTTTTAAAGATCTTGGGTTCTCATATAATAAAACGATTCTTTCAAGTTAATCATGGATTGGATATTCTTACCCATTATATGCGCTCATGGTGGAACGACGATAAAGTTCTATGCTTCATCTTCTTGACTAGTTTTGGAATTGAAACAGTTGATGAACAGCAACTTGAAGGAATAGACCTTGTTTCTATTCAGCAGAAATACACCTTAAACCAGTTAGTTCTCCCTGAATTCTTGATATTAATCAATAATATTGTTTTGAATTCGATGTACACGTTGAGTTCGAGTAGTGGACGACTTTTAGGCAGCAATCCTTCATCACCTATTAAATCGCTGAAACAAGAAGAAGAAGATCTCACGTTGTCATTGAATACACTTCACCTCTTAAACGAATATATTGACAGCATTAAAAATGGATTTGAATCTTCCAAAATACTTCACGGCTTCTATTTGTCCAAAGAATTTCTTGATGGAATATTCGAGCTTTTGGGTCATTTGAAGTTATCAACCACTTGGGAATTGGAATTAAGTCGTAATTTCGTTGATGTTACCAACAGATTGGTTAAAGTTCTATCTGATATGTTTGTTGAAAACTTCATTAATGATTCATTTGTGTCCTCTTTCGAAAATTTGAATGCTTCTACAAAAACGCTAATTCTTGATTCAATCTTTCCAAAAATATTTGAACACATTAACCAATTTGTAAATGTGTCAAATTTTATCTTTAATGAAAAAAAGTTTATTGATTCGACAATTTTGATAGCTAATTATTATTTACAAGAATTTATCAAGAAGAATTATTATATTTCTCAAGAAGATCTTGATATATATATTACATGTGTCTGTTCATTACTGGAAGTAAGTGGAGATCATTCTGGTATGAGGAAAATCAAAAAAGAGTTGGGTGGATTGATTTTATTAAAACTTATCAAAGTTGAAGAAGTAATGAGGAAGATTATAAAGAATAATCTTGATGCAGATAGGGCTAGTCAATTGGTTCAAAGGATTACAAAGGAACTATCAGTCGAAGGAAACAAAACAAGTGGATCTGGGGATGACGGAATGGAAAGACCAAGAACTCCAGTTGAAAGTACTTTTGATAATAATTCAACTTCTTTCAATTCCTCTTTGAAATTTCTACTCTATAGGCAAGTCACCATTCTCCAAAAGGAAATATTAGACAATAAGAAATTAAGTGAGCTCATTACGATCATACTAGGGATTTTTTTAAAATTACCTCAAGATTTACAACAACAAGATCTTGAACACACGTTTAATTTTTTGAGGACTTGCTATCTTATGAAGCAAGAAGAGTTCGGAAACATTATTGAAGCGTTAGATTTAGAAGAAAACAGAACTTTGTTGGTCGAGTTTTTCCTGTTGCTTGTCAGTAGAAATGATGATGAATCCCTCCACAAATTGACCAAGTTTTCCCATGTCCCAAAAGAATTGAGTAAGAATTTGAATAAATTGGTAGCGAGATATCAGGAAATTACTTATTTGAATGTCAGAGATATGCTAGGCGTCACTCTTCATAATGGTGGTATGCTAGGTCAATTGAATAATATTTATATTAAAAGTTTTGAAAAGGACTGCGAGCTGTTAAAGTCATCGATTATACAAGGAGAATTGATTAAGTTTAATAGGTCTATTCAAGATTTACAAGAAAATGCTCAATTCTATATTTCTAATTATAATTTGTTGAAATACGAAGTGTCCAGACTTCTCAATGGTGGGCTCAAACAGAAGAATTATATGTTGGATTATATTGAGAATAACGATCGAATGAGAAGAAGGCTCATTGTGGAGGATCAAATACCTGACTCAGAGAAACTTTCTTATAACATTAATATACCTATTAAGAAGTTACAAGATATAGATGAGAATTTAGCAGGATTAAATTACTATGACGAAGTCATAAGCTCTAGTGGAATTGACACACTTTCTCTTTCCTCACGAGAGGGGTTAGACTTGGATGAAAATTTAGAAGATGAAGGGTTCGAAATGATTGATGATCATCTGGGAGCGAATTTTGAAGATAAAAATAGGAAAGTAATAAGAAGTCTTTTCATGGGCGATCAGATTTCAGCATTATGGAATATAAGTCAAATCAATGGTTTGGTACCTATTGAGAGTTTAATGATTCTAGGAACAAAATATTTATACTTAATTGAGAATTATTTCCACTGCAGTGATGGGAATGTTATTGACGTAAAAGATGTGCCAACTGAATTGAGGGATCCCATTCTTCATCTGATAAATTCACAATCATCGAACATTCTTAAAAATGATGTTAGAAGTCATAGAAATAAAAATTGGAGCCTAGATAAGTTAAGCTCAATATCTAAACGCCAGTTCTTGCTTAGAGATATTGCAATTGAGATGTTTTTTAGTGATGGTGCCAGTGTTTTAATAACCTGTTTAAGTACCAAAGAAAGAGATGCAGTTTATGGAAAACTACACTATTATGTTTCTGGAAAAGGTCTTGATTATGATTTGTCTCAAGTACTACAAACTCCGAGCTCAGTATTGAGCAACACTTCATTTTCTTTAACAAAGTTGGCTTCGGCTTTTTCAGCACCAGCATCTTCACCATCTTCTATTTCCTCCTCTTCGTCTTTCATGCTAGCTACCAAGAAATGGAGAATGGGTGAGATGTCTAACTTTTACTACTTGATGATCATAAACACATTGGCTGGAAGAACCTTCAACGATTTAACACAATATCCGGTATTTCCCTGGGTGATAGCTGATTATACTAGCGAATCTTTGGACTTATCGAACCCCAAAACATTCAGAGATTTGTCTAAACCAATGGGTGCACAAACTGATCATAGAGCCAACCAGTTTAGAGAAAGATTTGATGCCTTGGACAGTTTAAACGACCATGATGCTCCTGCATTTCATTATGGTACACATTATTCTTCGGCTATGATTGTAACATCATTTTTAATTAGATTGAAACCATATGTCCAATCTTATTTATTGTTACAAGGTGGAAAGTTTGATCACGCAGACAGATTATTCAATTCCATTTTGAAAGCATGGAACTCGGCGTCAAGAGATAACACCACGGATGTAAGAGAGCTTACTCCTGAATTTTTTTATTTACCGGAATTTTTGGTCAATACGAACAATTTTGAGTTTGGTTTGACTCAAACTGGCGAAGCACCAAATAATGTGGAGTTGCCTCCATGGGCGCACAATGATCCTAAAATATTTATTGCAAAGAACAGAGAAGCATTAGAAAGCTCGTATGTTTCGGCAAATTTACATCTTTGGATCGATCTTATATTTGGTTATAAGCAAAATGGAATTGAAGCCGAGAAATCTTTGAACGTATTTCATCATCTTTCTTATAATGGTGCCATCAATTTGGATAATGTCAATGATGATCTTGAAAGAAGAGCCATTATCGGAATGATTAATAACTTTGGGCAGACTCCTAAACAATTATTTCAAAATCCACATCCCATAAAAGAGGTCTTGAACCTTCCTAATTATTATTTGACCACCATAAGCGAGCAAGGTAATTCACCTAAACTAGTCTTTGAGTCAAAATTGAAATTGCCTATCGAGAAACTTGAAATAAGCTCCAAGAGTGGTAAGAGGTGGATTGGAAGACCTTCATGTATAAGTTCAGAAGATGATCTTTTGATCCGAAAAGCAAACAAATTCAAGTATGAAAGTGGCTCATTAATTATAAACCAGACTACATTCTTAAATATTCACCTGTCCAATATTACCACCATTACTCAAATTGGACATAAAACGTTTTTGACTGGTTCAGAAGATGGTATAATTAACGTATGGAAATGTAATACCAAGCCAAATATTTCCCTTCAATTTCAAAGTGTATTGAGGGGCCATCTTGCTCCAGTTTTGGGATTGAAGTTCAGCAAAAGTTTCAAAATTGGAGTAAGTATCGACAAAGATAATCTTGTTTTGGTTTGGGATTTGACAAGGTATAAGTTCATTCGAAAACTTGTTCCACCTTTGGGAAGGATCAGCTCTACGATAGCAAATATCTCAAACGATACAGGAAATATTGGAATTATTTATACCATGGAAGGTCATAATCAACTCCTCATATACTCTGTAAATGGTGAATTAATCCTTGATTTGGAATTCGGTAATCAAGTGATAAGCAGCTTCTGTTTTGGAAGTATTAATGATCCGATGGTAGATACAGGGAACAATCTGACGCTCAACAATCACGAGTACTGGTCAAATGAAGTGATTGCCGTTGCCATGAGTAAATCGATTCAAATTTTTGAACTCACATCGTTGTTAGATAACGATTGGAGATTAATATGCATTGATTCCCTTGATTATACCAAGATTCTAGATGGTGAAATAACTGCAATGCAATTATTCAATTATTCCGAGGTTGATTTAGAAGACAAATTAGTGAGAGGAATTTTAAAAATTGTTATCGGAGATACTTCAGGAAGAGTATACTGTTCTTAAAATGCAAATTAACATGGATCAGAACTAAATTCCCATAAGTAGTTTAATTTATTTATTAATATTCAGAGTGTAGTTCTGTACGTTAGCATTTATCATTCACCATGAAGTGACTCGTGTTAATAAGTATTATACTGCATCATGCTAATAAGTATTCCCTGTAGACTTCTAATAACTAATGTCAATTAACATAAAATTGTTCTCTACACATTTTAGTATCTGTCAACGGTGAAACAGTTCCGATTCAGTTAGCGGCCCGGGAACGAGTTATTCCCAATCGGTCGATTTTTTGCGCTAGCCGCTTGTATAGCATGGCTAGTATATAAGGGGTAATGGTCCAAATCACTGAAACCAATGGCAGTTGTAACTGAAACATACACCGAGGTTGAGCTCGAGTCCTTGAAAAAGGGAGTGGTGACCCATACTGCTACAGAGGGCACTTCTTACCAGCAGCGTTCACCAGCATCAGACTATAATGTAAATGAGGCCCACCATGAGGCTGACAGTGAACAAGTTTCAAATGAACCACAAGATCATGAATATCCAGAGGGTGGCTGGAAGGCCTATAGTGTGGTCTTGGGATCATTTTTAGGATTAATTGTGAACTTTGGATCCGTCAACTCCATTGGAGCTATCCAAACCTATATTGCGACTCACCAATTGGCAAACGTTGATAACTCCACCGTCCTGTGGATTTTTTCTATATACTTTTTTATATCTTTTTCATTATGCTTGCTAGTAGGACCATATTTTGATAAAAAGGGCCCCCTTGCACCCATGATAGTGGGGACTGTATTGGTGTTTGCTGGGTATATGGCTGTTGCAAATTGTTATTCAGTATGGCAATTTATTCTCTCTCTTTCATTATGTGTGGGAATCGGCAATGCCTTGTGTATTTCACCCTTGATGGGAGTAATTAGTCATTGGTTTTTTATGAAAAGAGGGAGAGCCACTGGTTTGGCTACTTTAGGTGGATCGGTGGGAGGAATAATTATTCCTTTGATGTTAAGTAACCTATACCCTAAAGTTGGATTTGTCACTGCTCTTCGGGTTTTAGCATGTTTTTGCTTGGGTTTGATGATCTGTTCAGTTATGTTAGCTAGAGATCGTTTGAGAGATAAGCGTATTGAAGGAACTGCAGGAGACTTGACGTCTAAACGTCAAAAATTATTGCAAAATGCCAAAACCTCGTTTGATTTTAAATCGCTAAAAGACCTCAAATATTCCTACTTGATCGGTGGAGTTTTCTTTGCAGAACTTGCATTAATGTGTATGATTACTTATTTTGCATCCTACGCTATTGCACGAGGAATGGAAGCTTCTCAGGCCTATTTACTATTAACTATATTTAACGCGTCTGGAATATTGGGCAGATTACTTCCAGGTTATCTTTCCGATTACATTGGTCATTTTAATGTCATGGTACTAATGTTAATTGGTTTTGATTTATCCATTTTAGTGTTATGGTTACCTTTTGGTGGAAATTTTGGTGTTCTTTATGCTCATGCTATTATTGCGGGCTTTTTCAGTTCCTCGATTTTGAGTCTTGGTCCTGTTTGTCTTGGTGTTATTACTCCAGTCGAAGTCTTTGGTCAAAGATATGGATTACTTTACTTCTTCGTGAGCATTGGTAATTTATTTGGAATGCCCTTGGGTGCAGCAATAATTGGCAAGGGGTCAGTTCGTAACTATACTTTATTCGTGTTATTTTGTGGGATTTTCGGGGTTATCGGTACGATCAGTTGGATCGCAAGTCGTTACTGTATTGTTGGCTTAAAAATTAATGTAAAGATTTAATGAATTAATATACTTACCGTCTTCTTTTAGAATTACTCTCGTATGCTCTTGATCCCGTCGTACTAGTATCACTAGAAGAAACAGCTGGAGCTTTTGGTTTTTCTGTGGGCTTTTTCTTTCTACCGGCAATCTCTGCTTGAGCTTCTTTTAATTCTTCAGCAATATCGGGGAAGAAATATGAGAGGAAATATGGTGCTATAATAATAGACATACTGATCACAAATAAAACAGTATAGAGCTTACTCTTGAAAATGTATCCAAACGGACTGTTCATGATCATATCACCAATTGAGTTCAGTGCTATGTCATAGAATTGACGAGTTTCACTAAATTCTATTTGTAAAGGCTCTTCCAAAGATATTGTTAATGAAGTAGTATCATTATCAACCGAATACAAAGGATCCTCAATTGCGATGATATTTTCTTCATCAACGTTGATTCTATATCTATCATTAGTGAATTTGAAATCGTAAGAATTAATTATTAACTCATATTGGCCATTTTCCAAATCGATATAGCTGAAAGAGTACGATTCATCCACCAAAGTCTTCAACACAGTAAACCTGTCTCTATCATCGTCCAATGGAATCAATTCGACCAGTATTCTACCAGGGTAATTATCTCCATTAACCACAGTCACCTGTTTGTCTCTGTGTAATTCCTCAATTTGTTCAGGAATATGGATCAAGTTTCCTCTAAATCCTTTTGAGAGTACAGGAATACTAAATTGGATTATACAAGCCACAACCAAGCCCAAGCCCAACTTCATGTTGATTCAGTAAGGATGATAAACCTAACCTGAATACTGTAGTGTACTTACCCGGCCAGTTTTCCGTAGTGCGCGTACCAAACCCAGGACTATAAAATTTCTGGAAATCCTTCACCTTTATTTCTTCCGTATTGTACTACGTGTGCGTATTATTGTAGGGCAACAACTTGAGACTCGTCTCAACTCCCAGGGTTGCTGCTCTCTACAACTCACACCAGAGTATACTAGTCACGTTACGGCGTGGGTAGTCACGGAATATACGGGTTTGGTTGGTAGAGGCTTTCTTTAGATGAGAGTAGGTTTTTGTTCTGCCTTAAAACGTAGGACCTGAGCTCTCTCATTGCGGAAATGTCCTTGATGACCACTGAACATTCTAGCGTCCAAACATTTACACTTTGAACTAAAATCTTCTAACTTTGAGAAAAAATGATTGTATCATTTCTCTAATAATTTCTTGCTGTAGTAAGAGCCGGTTGCTCTTTGATTTATCAAGAACACTAATCGTTCAATTGAGAATCCAACTTCATTGACCCAATCTTGATAAGTTTAAAATTACTAGCAATTGCTATTGAGGTTATAATTACTATTGATTTTGATGTTACTTTATACCTTTTTATTCTATTTTTACTACTTCAGGATTCATTCATGTTATCCGAGTGACTGAATGATTATATTTCTCATTTATCAATACTTTCTCTGATACAACTTAATACTGTAGCTATTGTACATGTTTATACAAAATTAGTCATAATTTATGATTCTTTTCATTAATCATTGATAGTCTTCTATAACATACTTCAATTGTATTTTCTATATATTATTGTCTCATTAATCATTTATTTATGCAATTGTATCATCAGCTTCGAGCCAACGTACTAGAACCCCATTTGTCATAACAGTACAACCCTATAGTGATAAAAATCAATCCCAATACTTGTTGGTTGGTGATCTTACCAAACCATTTGTGTGCATCTTCTTTTGCAGGAATGGTTCCTATAGCTAACACAATACTTACAGCTATAAGAACTATTCTCTTCATCATCGACGCGATGGAATATGTCAACGCCGGCATCAGACCTAATAAATGGAATGCCAATATGGTTTGAGCGAAGTGTGACAAGGAGTCCAAAAATATTAAAACCAACACTTCGATGAGCTCTGCAGCATTAAGATCTGTTTCGTAATAAACAATTTTTGGTAATTCGTTTGTCAAAAATCCCCCCAACGAGAAAATCACTCCAATTATAGAGCAGTAAAGAATAATGGTCATCTTGTCGGGTTTTGCAACCTTATCAAGTTCAAAATGACCAACAATAAATGCAAACGGGTTGTAGATAGTATTATTTTTGTTGACTTGTTGTACATATGTTTCTTTCTGGGGTATATCTACTTGTTTATCGAGACTGAGGTCTGAAGTGGAGTAGGGAAGTTTGATTGAATACGTTCTTTTTTTGATATGCTTATTGTTGATATTCAGATTGGATGGAAGGGGCTCATTTCTGGTGTTCAATACCAACGATGTGGGTTCTGACAAATTAGAAGCATCCCAAGTCATTAATTGTTTTCCGTATATATTCTGACTGGCAAAAATAACTGTACTCAAAAGACAAAATACCAACCCTTTTATTCGAGCATAATCCAATTCGTTATTTTCATTTGTGAACACATTCAAAGCACCCTGGACTGAGTCAGCAGATATTATAAGAAGTACTCCTCCAACCAACGGAGTTAGACACAAATAAGTAATAACCAGAAAGTGCACCTTATACACTGTTCTATAACCAATCACAATAAGCAATGGGGACAATGCTTTAATACTCGACACTGTAGCCAAAGGAATCAATGAAGTGGCACTCAATGAAAAGAATTTACCACAGAACTGAAACAACCCTAAAGGAAGAATCTTGATTAGGGTTGATATTTGGAATACTGGTCTAGATGCATCAATTGGTACGCTTCCTTTAGGGAAATGACCAGCCAACTCAGGAAATGTTCTGGTCAACGATATAAACACGAAAGAGAGACCAGCACTTATCAAGAACTGACATTGTCCCAAAAACAACGGGTAGGTGAATCTCATCAATATCACCTTGGTGAGCTGAGAGGTGATTGAGGACACCAGATACCAAGCCAAACAGGCTATAAGCACTTTTGCCGACACCGGCGGAGCGAGTTGTTTGATGCCCATGAGCAGTAGAGAAGGTTAACGATTGGATAAGTAAAGACTGTTCGGAGTTGTAATGTTATGAACGGTGATTAGGTAATATCGCACACATGTAGGAATGCGGTTCGGCCATATTCACGGTGAAGTAAATAATGCTAAAATGTCAGACAAGCTAAGCACAAGTGTATTACTTAAATAAAAACTTCAAGCTATCTGTGAATTTAAAGTTCTTGGAATTTTGTAGTTTCAATCAATGAATGAATTTGAAGATCTATCTTTGGTCTAAATGTTTCTATCATTTTAGTGCCAAGCAGTAGCAGTATTTTAGAAATTATAATCAGTGATGTATAGTAAATGACAGTAATAGTGGTAGTATAATAAGAATATTTCAGTGATCCACTAAAACCTTTTTGTCAGCAAATAAGTTCAACCAGTCAAATATTTCCTAGTTTTCGTAGTATTTTGAGAGTAGATGTTGCGAGTACTATTGGATCATTTAGCTTATTTCAGGATGTCTTATTTTACATGCTACACATATATGAATTGTCAAAAGTGCAATATTTTTGTCTTAAATATTGACTTCGAAGGTAGGAATATTTAAATTATTGTGAGAATAGTTTCTTATATAATAGTTAATTTACTATATCGATTATCTTCTCTTATCTATTATTCAAAGTTGAGGGTCATACTGAATTCCACTCAAATGCAAACCTATATTTAAAGTAAACAGATACGGATTTTATCAAATGGAATTTGGGTAGTCTTTAACCCTGTTATTCATATTGGAGTTGTCATAAGCCTAAGAAATAGAATAAAGCGCATGGCATACAATTCTTGCGTAGATCACCAGAAACTTAATTAAGACCGATTTAGCCTTATGAAACTTTAATTTTTATCTGCCGGCTCTGCTAATCATACTTTATAATCACTAGAATTGTTAAGATGCATATCTTTACGCAATTTACTTATTATCATGAAGGCCCTGCAATTTGAGTGCATTGCGTGATAGCCGCAATGCATGTTCAAATACGAGAATTTACGAACCATAAAAGTGAATAGGTTTCACCATATCAAAAACACGATTGATCTGTGGCTTTCCAAAAATCTTGGCTAACATTTATAATTTATAATGCATGTATTTAAATGCCTCTTGTCCACAATTTTATCCACGAGGTGCGTCAAAAAGAATTAATGAGACTCCCGCAAATTGCCTAATATTACTGATTGTCCGAACTACAACCGGTTACCTTATCTCTATAAATAATATTATGTTACATATACGTACATCATATAGTCATCATGTTGCTAATAGTGGCCAACTCTTCAGGGGTGAATTTGATAAACCTTTGGGATGGGCCATGTGCATGCTCCATTTTAGCATATTTGTGGCCACCTTGTTTCGGGAAGTTTCCTATGTAGGTGCACACCTTTGAAGATTTATCAGATATCACATCTCTAAAAGGATAGTTTGAAGGAATTATAGCAGCTTCGAGTTCATCCAAATCTTCCTGTTCCATTTTTCCATCAATCCAAAGTAATTTGGGACTAGTTAGATCATCACTAAAATGAAAATGTGCTGATCCGCAAATAGACTTCGATAGTTCATTAACCACTATTTTTCCGGAAATTGCAGAATAATGACGATTGAAAGCCCGGTTAACGTCTGAATGTGATAATTGACCACTAATTATTTGACCCAACCACAAAAATTCTTTGATTTGATGATAGGATGGTTTAACCCAGGACTCGAGAGCAGTTGCAATAATTAACCCGAAAAAACGCTCATATTTATTTATCACAAATAATTTATCGGCAATGATATCTCTTTTGTTAGATTCGTAGATACTGCATCTGTATCTTGTGGTGTCGGTTTCGCTGTCAATGAATGGGTTGTTTTTGACCACACGATCACTGGAACTACTCCCAAAAATAAAGTCCTCTTCGAAAGATGGTAATAAACCTTGGTACGTTGTCTTGTATGACTTATCAAGGTAGTTTCCACCGGTTTTCCTAGTTTTAAAAAAAAGCATTCCACTGTCAAGGTACCTTTGATAGCCAAAGAGTTCTTGTGGAAGTATCATAGGAGTTACTGTTGGATCCATGTAAACAATCTCCGTAAATGAATTAAAAATTGAAGCAATTAATTTAATTGATGTATTGCGTTTCATGATTGCAGACGCATCCACAAACCACACATCTTGTTTTAATTGATCATTTTCAGCATTTCTGGCCACTTCAAATACTTCAGACATGGGCAAATTTACAGTGTGAACAATTTGTATTGGAAGTTCATTTTTAAGAGTCTTTAAAACCTCTATCAAATGAATAATTTGAGGCAATTCCGCTTGAGTTTCACAGCCAATAACGAGTCCCTTGCCTTCCATAGAATTACGAAAGAAGGTCAAAAATTCATGCTGTGATTTTGGGACGGGATTTATTGTGGTTCCATCCCACCTTGTATAAGTTGGGAATTTCCCGGTATAAAAAGGAATAATTTTGGATTCTAACTGTGAGATTTGCGCTTCCCAGTTATAATCAAAATAGCACTTATTATAGATTCTCAACGTTGTCATGGCACTTTCCATATTATAGCTATCGATTTTCAAGGATGGGTCAATGTTCTCGAGATAATGGAAGTATTGTGTACATGCCCGTTGTATGTTTCCGCTAGAAGATAACTCATGGTATGCTATTTGAAGGGCTTTGTCACTATGGTTTTCATTTTCGGCTAACCAGTAGAAAGGAAATAATAGGATGAAGAACACTACCACAGCAGTACTTGCCCATATACGGACTGAGCTCAGTCTAATCATAGATGATTTCTCCATGTCTAGGACATACCTGGGTGTAAGAACTGACCCTAGGGATCCTACGGACTATATACCCCTATCTAAAATTAACGAACAATAAATTACAATTAAGCCGCATCTTTCGCTGGAAGCGATTCATAAGTTATTTATAGGAAAGAGCCCACCTGGTGTAATTTAGACTTTTATTACTAAAATTATCAAGCACGTTGATCATAATCAAAAAATATAACAACCTCCACAGCAAGACAAACGTTTTTATAAGCAGGTATTACGAGGATGCCAAGCATGTCATTATAGACCAACGTCTTGATTATGCGGTATTTTCACTCCAAGAAGCTCAACAGTCCCTGAAACTTTATCTATAAATACCCTGAACGCCTCGACAAAAATAGAAGCGCGATGAAATGGCTCGTAAACCCGCAGATGTCAAGGAGTGGCGGGGTTTATGATACAGATCACGCTTATTCTGCTACAATATCCATGTGATTGTCTCATCATTAATCGATTATATAGTGTGGGTATATTGGAACAGAATCTTGATTTATGGTTCCGCTTGGTTCCGGTATTGTCCAGACAGTAATCAAGCTTGTAAAGTACCCCATAATCTATTTGTAAAAAGATATCACTACAGTTTTATCAACTTCAGAGTATACACTAAACTATGGTAATCGATAATTTATTGATTATATAGGGTGCCTATCTGAATTTTCCTTCAAGAGCTCATTCTCAATCTGGTGATTACTAGTGTTTTGAATTTAATTAGTCGTGATCCCCTATTTCTGCTTTGGCTTTATCGGTGTAATTATCCGCTTTCGATGGACTGGGATTACTCCATCCGTTTACGTAGTCAAAATCAGTTTGGGCCCAATGTGCGAAGGGATACGTAGGTAATGTCTTCAATGGGGTTTCGCTGGTTATAATTCCCTTTTGTAACTGACGATCAATAAGCCCATCTAGATAGTCCACAATATGGTCTCTGAACTGGTCAAAATTTTTGTATTTTATGATATCTTTAGGACCCTCATACAAAATTTTTTTGAGAAGTGAAGGGACCATAGGTTCGTCTTTCATTTCTTCTATAGAGTAGAAAATAGGATGGTTCGTGAAGATGATCGCTTTAGACTTTGGTAACCGTCTCAACGTTTGTCTTTCAACTCTAACATTAAACTCTCGAGGATCAGTCGATTTTAGGTCCGCTTCCCAATTGGGATTGTGTTGTGGTATTTGATATACATTGTTTGTCTTAAGCTTGTGATCCCATGTAATATACCAGCTTGCCCGTTCAACAGGCTCACTGGCCTTCATCCTTTCAAACCACCTTTCCATTGATTTTTGTAATTTTTCCTTATAATATGGAACGTCTGTATGAATCACATCTAAGTTTTTACCGAGCTTTTGATCAATACCAAAAGATCCTCCTGGAAACGGAACAGCAGCTGCAACCAAGTAGTGTTGTCCATCTTCGGGTCTTTTCTGTACAATGTAGAAATCTTCCTTAGCAACCTTGGATACATAAATTAATGGATGTTCCTTCAAAGGTAAAGTCATATCCAAGATTTCCTTAGTAATTTCATTCTTGATAATTTTACCACTACCTGTCTTACCATCGTAAGGACTGTTCTTTAAAACTGTGAATAAAAGAGGATACCTAGTCAACATGTGATTAATAATTGTTTCCATTAATTCAAAACATGCATCTTCACTTTCTGGTAACCAATCAATATTTTGTTTACCATACTTCATCCATATTCTCTTTTTTTCCTCAATATAATGGACGTAGTATTTATCCATGTCTAGCCAGTGATTAATATCTAGCTTAAAAATAGACATGGTCTGATGATAGGGCCATCTGAACGGTCTCCAGGGACGATCATCATAATTCAGAACTTGTTCTGGAGTTATCATCAAAGGTGTTGGCTCTGGAATTTCTCCTTCGTTCTTACCATATCTTGAACCTCTTCTACTTCCAGCAGCTTCTGGATCACTCTTAATATCCAAATTTTTCTTGGTTTTAATCAACCGGTTTTCAACAATGGCTGCGATCAGCTTAAACGATAAGAGGACAGAACATACTATTGCAAGTATCAAAAGTATTACAGGCTCCATGGTCTTTAGATTTGAACTACTCTCCGAATGGCTTCCACATGGTCCTCTTATATGGGCTCCATGGTCGTGCTTATCCGGCTTCTACTTCAGTATAAAGATTGCGAAATCCACTCGTTGCAAAATCTTATCGCAGGAAAAGTTGTCCCAATTAGGAGATATGATGCTGCACTTTTGACATGCATCAATCATGAATTAGTGGTACGATATAAGGAAATCCTTCCTCTTTGTAGGGGAAACTGACGGAAGGAGTGAATCTATTGATAGGATTGGACATCGTGAACAAGTTGGTCAAGGTAACCGGGTGTTTTTATCAGCAGGTGTATGATAGGAACTATTAATTGGTCTATCCAACCATCCAATGCGTTTGGATCAGACCATACCAAGGACCCAATATACTGGTTAAATATTTGATTATGGAATCGTAATTGGTAGTATTCGTTTATGGAAGATTTTTTTTCCAAATCGGAGCAAAGAGACTGTATTTTGTTATTGGTCTTAACATCCTTACTCTTGAATGGATGAGTCAAATTTGATGCATTAACTACCATCATTTTGAATTTCTTATCCAATAACCAGAATTGGAGTGTTTCAAGTCTTTCTAAAGGAATTTGGTGATGCTGAGATAATTGGGCCAACTTTTTACTGATAATATATTGATAATACTTTGACCCCATAGATCCAAACATGGTGATAAGATCGGGTAATCGGTTTTGGTTTTTCAAGTTACTCTTGGTCTCGTTTAAAAAAGTCCGTGAATGAAAATAATTCACCAAAAGTAACTTATGGAGATTACTTGGGTCTATCTGAGGTAATGATACTTCAAGTGTCTCAAGAGATTTCACTTTAATATCAAATTTGGGTGAGTAGTCGACTTCCACTCGAATTTCTCCGATTGAGTTCAGGTCAAAATCTTTATTATGCTTCTTCAAATGAACTCTATTCAAAATTCGATAAATAATGACCGATGTGGGCACATTAGCAATTTCATTTACTCCGATTAACTGGCTGAGCCTATCATTTGGATACATTGAAGCCAATAATTGTAATGACTCCTGAGTGTTTTGAAGAAAAGCACTCAAGCCGAGATTTAAATTGTACCTCATTATCGAATATTCCAAGTAGCACCGACCAGTAATAAGATTGAACTCTTTGTAATAATCTATTTGTATATCATTTTTCAATTGTTGAATCATCTCATGCTTTGAGTTCTCTAATTTTTTCAATACTCTTTCTTGATTCAAATCACTCAATGAAAAATTTCTTGAATTCAATACTTTTTGAACATTGGCAAAAAACCCTTCCACCTCTTCATAATTTAAATTATCAAGAACAGTCGTTAGTTTCGTGACTACTTCAGAAATCCAATCTACCTGTTTCTCAGGAGTTAAAATAGAAAAGTTCTGATGGAATTGTGAAACAACAAGACTACTAGATTGTCTATACTTTATGAGCCTAGACAATAAAGGAGAATCCTCCTGAATTTTGAAAAATCCGGAACTCTCAAGAAAATATCGCTTTAGCTCGTTTGATTTCAATAGCGTTTTCAAAGAGTCAAGGTAATATCTATCAGAATACTTCAACAACTCTAACTTCATCAAGAAGTTAAATCTAGAAGCACCAAAATGGTTAACCTTTTCCAAAATTGTCTTCATAGTGGTATCATTGGCCCACGAAGGATTTAAATTTCTCTGACTCCCATGAACAATTGAATTGTTAATGACTAAAAAAGAGTTAGATATAGTATTATTTTCATTTGATGGGAGTTTAGGTAATGGTGTATTATACTTGTACACCAAGTCTATCATCTCATTGACCAATGATTGAGTTGGCCTAATAGGATAGTTGTCAAAGTAACTGGATATAAATGATTCGAAATTATTGATATCATTATACGCCATTACACTTAACAACGTTGGAGTATCCAATCCTGTATTGTTTTGAGAATCAATATGCTCGAAAATTGTCTTTGCATAGTTCTTAAGAACGTCATTATCTTTATTGTCAAATGTTGTTGCTCTTAAAATTGTAGTGAAGAAAGCATCTGTTCCGAGTGATTTCCATAATAAACCATTGTCAGGAACTTTTTCGTCTGAAAAGTTAAGTGTTGGAAATAATTCCTGTTTTTTCAAAGTAAAATTATGGTCCATAAACAAACCCTCTAGCCATTCGATTGGAAATTTCTCGGTTAAGAGAATATATCCCAAATATTGGTATAGAATTTTTTCATGAATTTGATCGTTCTCAATCAACCTTTTCAAGTAATTTTGTGCTTGCTTTCCCTTAACCCACTTATATACTAAAGAATTTCTCACGACCTTGGATAGTAGAGTCAGGAATTTTTGCTTGTCTATGCCATGAAGCAATAAATGAAAAGTAACAGAAGCTTTTCCATACGCATATAATTGATTTAATGAGCTTTGTAATAAATTCTCCCTTTCTTTAGGTAACAGCTCACCAAGAATTTGGCAAAACTGTGGCAATCTGTCGATATCCACTAAAAATAATGGATTGAACTCATGAATATTGACTAATTTTGGCAATGTATATGCATCATTTGAAGCGTGAGTTAGGTATGGTTCATCAAGATGTATACCACAAAGAGCCATCTCATTAAAACTACGAAGGAATGACTTATGTGATAAAGTCGCTGTATGAAAAGTATCAAAATATTGATTCACCTTATTGGAATTTCCCACTATGCTTAGTCCCAAATGGTAATATTCATCTCGATCCAATTTGCTTGATGAAGGCTCTTTGTACAATGCTTGCCTCGAGTCTATATATTGCTTAAAAGAACGTCCTAGTTTCACCAATTGAGTATTATCGTGCTCTCCTTTGGATTTACCATAAGTTATAAGATCGAGTGGAACTAATGGCTTGAAAATTTTAGGTTCTTTCCATGTCTGTGTATATGAAACATTAGGAACAAAATCTTGGGGGAATATTTGATCTATAAGTTGCTTTGGTGAATGTGTGTGAAGGGAGCGACAACCTGTTCGTATATATGATCGTATTAGCATAGGTAATTGATGGTATATTGAATTAGCAGTTAAATCATGTGATGCGACTTAAAAGAGGACGGAAAGAAACATAGATAATAACTGCAAGCAAGGATGACTAGATTGGAATAAAAGTTTACACTATCAGATTAATAATAAGAGTATTTGACTTTTTTGATAACATAAGAATGGTTTCTAATTAATCCATTGAATAGGGCTCAACATTGGGATCATACATTAGGGATGAGCATAAGAGACTTTAACTAATATACAATGATGTATAATGTATTTATATCTAATGGAAAAAGATATAATTTAGATGTATACGTGAAATTCAGTAAATAATTATGGTCGGAAGTTTAATATCATTTACTATGATATGCCTCACTTTCTTAATTCTACTTGATAGCCTCACTACTCACATTGTTGGTAGCTGGTATTATACTTTATAAATGTACATTTTGGATTTACTATGTAAATTGACCCTTGAGGTGGATAACCCCAAAATGAAGATATGACTTTTCACCGATTCTTATATTATTATTATACGAAGGAATAATCACAATCTTCTACCTCTTCTACCACCCTTTCTTCTGGTGGAATCAGATGGAACTGGAGTGACATCTTCAATTCTACCGATTCTTAAACCAGATCTGGCCAAGGCTCTCAAAGCAGATTGACCACCTGGACCTGGGGTCTTGGTCTTGGTACCACCGGTAGCTCTTAATTTGATGTGGACGGCAGTAATACCAACTTCTTTACATTTTTGGGCAACATCTTGGGCAGCCAACATAGCAGCGTATGGAGAGGATTCATCTCTGTCAGCCTTAACCTTCATACCACCAGTAACTCTGGAGATGGTTTCTCTACCAGACAAATCAGTGACGTGAACGAAAGTATCGTTGAAAGAAGCAAAGATACGGGCAACACCAAAAACTTGGGAGCCATCTCTAATTGGACCTAAATGTTAGTAGATGTCGATTGAAATTTAACCCATCATCTAATGATCTATTGATTGAGGCTGTAACACTATTGGCATCATTATAATGTCTCTCATTCCCTGTTTATAGCTGGACTGATGCTGGACTCTTTCATAAATGGCTTAACATACCAGCAGACATATTCGATTATGGTTTTCTAATTAGAATAAAAGACCAGAAGGAAATTTTCTAGTTTTTTTTCCACTGTACTAGTCGAAAATTTTTCCCGTACTGTGGGAGGAGGAGGAGCGCCGCGGTGCGTGCGGCGCTAAGTTGGTGATGGGAGCCAATGTAGTGGTGGTGGTACGGGCTCGTAATCGGGTGCGGAACTATATACAGGTGGGCGATCACGTTTGTATGACATGTATCTAGGGCTGGAGCCCTAGGTGCCAGTATCACCTCAACACCTCCATAATGGATGAATGGCTAGTGTAGTTGAATTACGGGGTAGTTATTGAGGAGGCTACACTTAATTTCTATCACTCTTATATTACAGTCTATACGCTTAGTAGACGAAACCTAAGATCTTACCAGAAACGTGCTTTCTTCTAGCTTCTTCGTGGTCCATGATACCAGCAGAAGTGGTCAAGATAACGTAACCAAATTGTCTAGCTGGCAACAAGTTGTCAGTCCATCTTTCAATGTCGTTGATTTTGACGTTGAATCTTGGAGAGATAACACCACACTTGTTCAATCTACCGTTCAATTGAACAACGATCTTACCAGATCTGTGGTCATCGATGTATTCGAATTCACCAATGTAACCGTGCTTTTGCATGACGGTCAAGAACTTGATGATGACCTTGGAGGATGGTCTGATCAAGACTTGACGCTTACCGGTCTTTTCGGCGTTGTTAATGGCGTTCAAAGCATCAGCTAACACGGAGGTTCTAGTCATTATGGATGTTGATGTAACGAGTAACTGAAAAATTAATTTCTGGTTTTTCACTGCGACTATCACCACATCGCGGAAAAACAGTCACATACTGCATGTAGATAGTTCCAGGCAAATTGCATATTGATATGGTCTAACCTGTAATTTCCGAGGTGGACCAAGGGCAACCTGCATAACACCCGTAACCTGCACTCCCTCCGAAAATTTTTTTGTATGGTAGAGGTAATGAGAAAAACCACTTCTGGTTTTACTATTCTTTTTTAGTATAGATATCAAAGATGCCTGTATGTATAATACAGTTAAGGAAGTTGAAGACCATATCATAGACTACCAATGTTCTGGGGAATAGTCAATAAGATCAATCAATGAAATAAAGCACAAGATGTCCCAACAATTCAGTTCGATATATGATATGTTTATGACCAAATCCATTCAGTAATCATGGAGAACCATACTAACTTCTAGTCCCAAAAATCTTTCAAGACCAAGCAAAAGTTAGCTAAGGCTCAAAAGCAAAACAGACCATTGCCACAATGGATCAGATTGAGATCTGACAACACCATCAAGTACAACGCCAAGAGAAGACACTGGAGAAGAACTAAGTTGCACATCTAAGTGCTCAGTTGTATTCCCTTTATTAAGAAGCTTTGTTTCCTCATGATGAAACCGGGCTATAGCTGCTAATAGTAGGTTAATATGATATAGCATGTGCAATAGATATTTGTATGGAAAAGTACCAACTTTAGGTTTAGGTAATTGTAGTTATACTAGAGGTTACAGTTGTGTAAGAATACTGAATGATCATATAATGCCGTACTCGGCTGCATTGTTGAATATGACATCTAGCTATAGTCTATATGTGACAATTGTAATTAGTTCTACAAGTTCATTTGAGTCGACTTGACTGTAACTTATAGGCTCTGTTTAATCCATTTAACTCTACAACTCTACAACTCTACAATATCATCAATAGACTTTCTTAATTCACAAATATTCTACAATAGGTTAAATAATATATTAATCTAATTAAACCTCCTCTTCAAAAACAGTCTCAATAGGCTTCTCCATCAAAGATGCATGCGAAAACACGGCAACACCACTTGATCCAATCAACCACATCATGGTGGAAATAGGACTGGCCAAAAATCCTAAGGGAACACAAATAACCATTAATCCGGTGTATAATTGTGAAGTGGTGAACTTACCGATAGGTAAGTTTAAATCTTCACCTCCGAGTTTGTTTATACCGTAGATACCTCCAATCAAAAATATTGTAACAAACAACAATAAGAGGTTGGTGATTAATGCATAAACACTCAAGATAGCAATAATGGCAATGTAGTTGGCCGAAAAGTAACCCAAGTTGTAACCAACTCTGTTTTGAATCTCACCAAAGTTAGCAGGCTTGGAGACTCTTCTAAAATCAAAAAACTCCTGCGGAGGTCTAATCTTAGCGATTGAAGTCTGGATAGACCCGAAATCACTCTTGATTCTATCTATGCTTAATCTGTCAGAGAACAGGTTCACTTGCTAGATGTTAGTATCAGAGAACAGGACTAATAAGACTTAGCTTGATTTTTAGGATAAGATTACGTTTGCTCTGAGAAATCATCTTGGATCAGAACAGCAGCAAATCCATGCTCTTGTACTCTTGAAGTTAAAGACTTTGCCGTTCCACATTACTGAACCATCTTTTCCAGTTTATTACGTGTACTTTTGTCTGCTATCTGTTGTACTCTTGGACCTCTTGGATCCTGGCTTAACTTACCGGTAATGCTTGATACAAAAAGGACATGATGAAGTGATAAGGCTGGGAGGCGGTGGTTAAGGTGATATCGCGAACTATAAATACGTGTTTTCTCGATTGTGGGCTTGGGCGTCAGATCGCGACCGACCGCATTACGTAAGTTGTTACGTAATTAGGCCTTGCAAAGTTTAATGGGCTACGCCTTTTAATATGAAACAGTTTATAAGCCCACATTGTGATGATTAACCTTAATTTCAATCGCTCCCACAAATTCGGAAATAATCGCATATAATTAATTAGTTCTTATGTTATTATACGGTAATGAATGCATTTTTTATGGAATAGTAAATACTGGATATTTTGTGTTTCACTTACACATACGAAGTATGATAGTTTATTCTAAACCCAAATCCTTGGTAACCAAAGTTCTGCAAATAGGATGGTACAAGGTTTCGAATTTACGGAAGTACTCGACGGCTCTCTTGTGGTCCATCTTGGCCAAAGCAACATAACCAGGTCTCACGTACTTCATTCTACCCACAGTACCTAACCAATTACCAAGAATTTTGTAGTACTTTTCGCTTTCACCTAAAAGTTGCAAAGTGTACCATCTCTCGCAGATTTCACCGTTCTTGGTGGTACCGTAGGTTGTGTAAGCCTTATCCATGGCCTGTAAAGCGTCAGCATGTTTTTTCCAATCAAAATCTGACTTTTTATTGAATGCAATTAAAGTTTCAAGGAAAACAACCGATTGATCGGTGGAAAAGTCAGCGATGTCAGAAGAAGTGAAATCTTCATAGCCTTCATCACTAGTAATTTTCTTGTACCATTTATCGGCCAATGCGTAACTTTGATCAACCAAAGTAGTATCATATTTAGGAATAACTGGTGGCATTCCTGGAGCATAAAGCCAAGCTTCCCAGTCAATAGCATCCAATTCGGTATGCTTATCACTGAAAAACTCATACAAGGTGTCCATAAACTCGTAAGTATCAAGAGACTTGTATCTATATTTCTTGAAGTAATAAGGAATGAATTTATCAAACACTTCCTTTCCACCCACTTGCAATTCAATGTGGTACAACAAGTTAGAACCCTTTTCGTATGGGACCTTAGAAAAAGTCACATCAGGATCAGCACCATCCTTCAAGTGTTGAACAAGAGAAGACTGAGTAGCTGCTCTATCACCCATGGACTTGATGGAATTCTCTAAGTCATAAATACCAATAATAGCATGGAATGCTCTCATAGAAGCACCGTAAGCAATTGGATCGGGCTTTCCGGACTCACGAGCTTCAGCAATGGCAATACCTTCGACAATTCTTCTTTCAAGATAAACAGTCCAACCTTCGTTCAACCAGTAGTGTTCCCAAGAAGCACTAGTGACCAAGTTTCCTGACCAAGAATGAGCCAATTCGTGGGCCATAACCGTAACTTGGGATCTATCACCACAGATCAATGTAGGAGTCAATGAACACAAGTTTGGAATTTCCATACCTCCATATGGAAAACTGTTTGGCATCACCAAAGAGTCGAATCTTAACCATTCGTATTCAAACACCAATTTTTCGGCAAGTTGGATGAAATTTTCCATATCTTTCTCGAATTCCCATTGACAAGCCTTGATGTTAACTGGTTCACAGTAAACATCGGATCTAGGACCAATAGGAGCTTTGGTAAGATCTCCCGAAGCAATGGAGATCAAATATGAAGGGATTGGGATGGGTTGTTCGAAGTAATAGTCGTTACCTTCAATTTTTCCGGGGACACCAGACATCAAGGTGAAATGAGGAGAAGTGGCCTTAAAGGAATATGGACTCTTAACGGCTGGAGTATCGAAACAAGGGAACAAACTTCTAGCATGGATGGCTTGACACTGACAGAACAAATATGGAGCGATTTTTCCATCTGTGACTTCCTTATCCAAAAATTGTAATGCAGTACATTTTTCAGTGGTAGAGAACTTGATGGCTACAATAACCTTTTCTTGAGCCTTTCCCAACAACTCGATGGATAATTTATTACCAAAAGGTTCCACTCTTGGATGAATAGTGAACTTTGCTTCAGTACCATCGACCAACACTTGCTTAACATTCAAGTAGGAAGTGTCCAAGGCAAGCTCTGACACATCATTGGTGTATTGCAATTCATAGACAATTTCACCATCGACCAATTTCTTGTCGAATAAAACATCGAGAGTAAGATTAGCCTTGATTTGAGTGAAGTTCCAGTAGTTGGATTGAGTAGAGGGATCTCTTTCAGGTGACTGAGCTGGACGACGGGATTGTATAACTTCCATGGTGGTGACTAATGTATATTTTCGCAAAAAAAAGATACCATGAAGGTTTTATGGAAGGTGACCGATGTTTGCCGCATGGACCCGAGCGAAGGGCCAGATGCCGTAAATGGAACGCACAGTTGAAAACAGACGTAGGAAGTAGGCAATGGTGAAAAATAAGTGAGGAATGACTAAATGGGTGAATGGGGTCACCAAAATGGAAATAAGGTATGGATAAACATGAAAACGTACAAACTACTGTAAAATATAATGCACACCTACCGTTTTCTGTCATGTTTCTGGGCATCACCGATCGTTCTCCGGGGCATCGAGAGGGCCGGTTAGACCCTCAAACACCGACAATTTCTACTGTTTTAAAGCGCCCTTCGACGCACGGCACGATCGAGTTTAAACCCATCGGTCCTTGCCGAATGCGGACAGATGTCACTAGAGATTAATAATGATCTCAGGCTTAATATTTATCTGGAGGGTATTTGTAAGTGATTTAACCATATAATTACTATGAATAAAATGAATAGTGACAATAAAACCAGCAATCTGATTGCGAACAGAACCATGGTTTCTGCGCTATGATCAGATCTTCCTTAGTCAGATTCTCTTTGGCTAACTTTTTAGTCCTACCGTAAGATCTTAATTTTTTTCTTTTTGGTTTATTTCATGGATATTTGTCTGTCTATTTTGTTCACTCCAATTCGATAACTTGTAGTGTCTATGGTTGAGTCGTATACAGCACAACGGTAGACATTGCTCACAACCAACGTTAGCTTTCACGGAGGTCAAGAGCGTAGATCCCACTCCTGGATCTAACCCTCGTCTGCCGTTTTTGGCCTGCCACATGTTTCAGATTTTGTTTCAGATGTAAATTGTCCACACGGTGTGAATTGCACCCAATCCCGGGTGACATTCCTGATCTACCGTATATATCCCAGCATTCCCCTGGTACCCTGGAAACCACCTAGTCAGACCAAAAAGTCCCCAGTCATAACCATAGACATAGAATTTCACCACCAATAAACTCACGAATCAACCCAGTCAAGCATAAAGCACTCCCCGAACTCAGTGATACTTTTGTCCTAATTAATTATAATAATCCTCGATTATTCCTTACAAGCCCATAGTCACTACAGTCACCACGATTGTGCTTTACTCTACGACTTCCCCTTTTATTAACCCACCCCCTTGGCGTGCGCCGCCCAATACTCTAACACCGTTCTAAAAATATGATGATCCTTCTTAAATCTGCTTCCACTCACTCCACCGACTCCAATACTACCTCCCTTGCTCTGAACTCTCGTTTGTTGCCTCCTGTGGCTCCAAGGAATGAAATAAAGTCGCCATTGAATCAATTGGAAAGGCAAATCTCCATAGCTCGTTCTCGTTCAGTCAAATACGGTGACCCCAAACAAAAGGCTGTATCGCGTCCTATCCGTTCTAATTCCACTCCTGGAAGACCTCAGAAGTCAGCCAAGGTTGATCTCTTGTCACGTTATCCTTCAGTGAAAGTTGCTGTTATTTCAAGCCCTAAAAACGCTGCCCCATCACTCGCTCCTCCCGCCATAGACCACGCCAATTTCAAATCTAAACCTACAATGAACAATAATTTAAATCCCAGTAGGGATGATACGGAAAGTATTTATTCATTTGATTCCATTGCCAGTAGTGGGCGTCTTCTTGACCGTTTGGACATAAATCGTAATGATTTGTACGATCCCGATGGATTCGATCTCACAAAAAGAGACAGTATTGTATCAATTCAAACCACAGGAAGACTCTTGGACCGTCTTGGTCTAGATGATGATGACACTGAAGAAGATTTGTCTAGTTTTGCTCCTGCTTCTATTCATACTAAAGACCCCAGAGAAAAACCAGTCACAAACCCTTTGGTGAACCTCGGGCGTCAGCCGACAAAAAAAGGTTTGGCCGCAATTGGCGGATTACAGACAGACAGATCGATGGATCAAGCCAGAATGGAAACCAAGGTAAATATTAAGAAAATACGGCAAAGTATTGTACTTGAAAATGCCAATCCTTCTGCTGATTCTTTTGTTGCAGATGTTGCTTCCATTAAAAAAGTAGATAGTCACGTCTCCTTCAACCCCAAAAATGAAGTCTTACCACCCTTACCAAACCTCAAGCGCTCGTTGACAGTAGCCAATTCTGCATCCAAAAGTCCATTTCCAAACATTACCTACAACTCAGATGAAAATCTCCCAATACAAGGTCTGTCCCGTTTACCCATTGAAATATCCCGTACTCCCTCTGCTCCTATTATAAGAAACAAGGGCCTGAGTCCAAAAAGTGAAGGAATATCTTCAACTCCATTATCTCCAAGAAGAGTGTTATCTGAAGGTAATAATGTTCAAGGACTGTCCACCTCGCTTAGTTCAACAGGGTCCGGTTCTTCGCTATCTTCCTCGGGCTCTACTTCTGGTGAAAGTTTGGGACCTGACACTAGAATAAAATTAGCTGGTCAATTACGTACATTGGGTAAACATAGAGAAGCCTCATACCAATTGCAAATTGCAGCCAATCCACCAAATAATTCTCCCAAGGCTATGTACCTTTACGCACTTGCATTGAGAGCGGGTCAGGGAGTGAAACAAAATGATCGCCATTCTATCAAATGGTTATGCAAATGTATTTTGATTGACTTCCATACAATTTCACATCCACAATATCCATTGGCATCGTTACAAGTTAGTAAATTGGCAGAAAAATTGAATCAACTTCAACCTGAGGATCTAATTCGATTAATTCTCAAACAATTAGACCATACTTTGAAGTCAGACCCTTTAAAGCACGGAACTGAACCCAATATTGTCTATATGGCCTTCACCAAGTTGAATAAACATCAGATCAACAAGATAGCTAATGTGTCCAAGAACCAAGCAGACGTTGTTTCTATGTCATACCATGACTTAGGAAAAACCTTATTCAACGGATGGGGCTTGAGTAATAAAGATGAAGTCAATGGTATAAAACTTCTCTCCATGGCAGGATCCATGGGAAACGTTCATTCCATGATCGAATTGGGAGAAATATGGAGTTCAAAAACAAAATACCATAAAAAGGACTTCTTTAAAGCTGCGGCTTGGTTGAGATCGAGCGAAATCTTTGGGTTCAAATCAATTGGTAACAGTTGGATTTACAAAGAAAAGTATCTTCACAAATAAAAAAATCATTTTAGCGAAGGTGACAAGAACCTCCTCGTTCATTCATAGGCGAGTTATTATAGATGGTTTATAACCATCGCATTGCATTTATCTAGATTACATCACAAACTATAACTCACACTTTCCCTAGATATTCAATATACATTAAAAAGTCAATCAGTAAGAGTATTTAACGCAACTCAACGTTATAAATATTTTGATATATGAATTATCACTGCCCGCTCTGTAACTGGTATTTAATAGGTTCGTTGGGCCTTATGAATTTGTTGAATATCTCAATAAATTCATGAAGGATATTGTACAAAAAACAGGTGATTTCATTCATGTTTGAATAGACACCTATAGGCAAATAATATAATTGATTTGATGGTTTAATGTGATTATGACAATTGTCTAGAATATGATCCTGTTGTGCAGTTTCTATATCTAAAGATTTTTTGTACCATGTGATTGGAAACTTGATAGGAATAATGGCATTAACATAATTTGGTCTAGAATTCATGAAATTCTCAATAATAAGACTATTATTGTTGATGGTGAGTTGTTGTAACTCAATAATTTTGCCATTGAGCTCACCCTTATCGGTATTCTTATTGATGTACAGTTGAATAACCTTAGTAAGAATGGAGTTGATTCTTTTCAAAACAACCGCTTGCGTTTGGAAAAGTATGGAAACCAAAATCTTAAGAAATTCCAATAAATTCTTGTCTTTCAATGTTTTTGTCAATTCGTCTATTTCACTGATTAAATGGGTTATATCTTTGACCAAAAGCTTCCATGATCTTTCACTGGGTAACACATCATTAACAATTTTTGAACGTTCATCATAATCGTACGAAATCATTCTAAGAATAAGTGAATCGACCTCTATTATCACCGAAAGTAAGTCATTTTTTCCTTTATATGACTCTGCTCTTTGACTAGCAGCTTTAGATAAACTTAAAGAATGCGTTTTTTTAGACTGAAGCTGGTTTTTGACTTCCTCTCGTTGGCTATGGTTCCACTTATGATGAACAGGAGGAGTAGCTGGTAATGAAGAAGAGATCGGTAATTTCATTCTTTTCTCAATAGGATTTGTTTGCTCTTTCAAAATTACATCTTTATTCAACTGCTTTATTTGTTCTCTCTTTTTCTGTTGTTCGTAAGTCATTTCTGATGTTGGCTTATAATTTCTCTTTAATTCTTTTTCTCTTAATTGAAGTTGCTTTTCTGCTTCATTTAGTTTCTTCTCCTTCTCTTTTAATTCTCTTTCGAGTAACTCTCGCTCTTTTTTCACTTTTTCCATTAATTCACGCTCTCTTAAATCAAAGGCACGCTTTTCTTTGTCTCGTATTTCTCTTTCATTTAATTGTTTAGCTTTGAATGTCTCCTCACGTAGCCTTTCTTTTGCTTCGCGTTCTTTCTCCTTATTCAACATCATTTCTTTAAAGTCTCTCTCTCTCTCATCTTGCTGTCTTAAACGATTGGCAAAATCCCTTTCTCTCTCACGCTCTCTTTCTTTAGCTTCCTTAAGCTTGGATAAATCTCTCTCTTGTTGTTCCTTAATTTCTATTTCTCTACGTTCTTTTGCTTTTTCTTTTTCACGCTCCTTCTCTGCTTCTGCATCAAATTCCTTTCTCTTAATTTTCTCCTTTGAATCATTAGTTAGAATGCCTAAGCCAGCTAAAGCAGAATCTTGATCTTGCAAAGTTGAAAAGGTCCGGTTTTTATTTGATGCAACTTTTTTAATGATGTCTTTGTTTTCAAACGTAATTCTCAAGAGAAACTTGGGTTTATCTGCCTCAAGTTTATTAATCCATTTGACCTTATTTGAGAGTCCTTGTCTTTTCAGGACTTCTTTCAAATCTCTTGTCAGAGATTGGCTATGCTCAAAGTACGACGGCAATGTGGGTGACAAAAGTGAAAGTGGAATGTTTTCATCGTCTCCAGAATCACCATTTGAATTGGCTTGAATTGATTTATTTGCAGGTTTGGCAATAGCCTTACTTATAGGCCCTATAGAAGGTTTTCCGGCAGGTTTCAATTCTTGTTTCTTGTGCAACTCATCGCTATCTTCTTCATCACTTATTAAGATCAGTTTTTTGTCGGGATAATTAGGAGTAGGTGACTTTATAGTTTTACTATTGACCAACGGATTAATTTCCCCCTTCCCATCTGGCAAAGTAGGAGACAATATAGGAGGCAAAAACCCTTTATCTTGATAGGTTGAAATCAAATCATCCAAATTCCACGAAAGATTCTTCAATTTGCTTTCTCCAGTTTGACTAGTAGTAGCTGCATTGGATTTATCCAAGTTAGGTGTATTGGGGCTACTTATATAAGGACTAGAAGATTTGGACTTCCGTACTGGTACTTTTGACTTGACCGATGAAAGCCTCGCCGTCGCATCATTGCTGAAGATTGAAGACCTCATTTTCAACTCATTGGTTAAGTTTTGATTGTTAGTGATTTATATATTAGGAATCAATGGAACGTGATTTGTAGATGTTAGGAGTTACGATTTTATGTGGTTTTAACAATGCCACAATTTGATAGAATAGGGGAGTCGGAAAACTTGCTGAAGTGCTTTGGTGGATGTTTGTTGCAGTCCCTGTAGTTACGACGTTGGCAACACTATGAGTGTTCTGGTCATGTGATTGATCATGTGCAAACTCCTAGATTTATTAACTGAAGTAAACTGTAAATTTTGGCTAGGGAGAACGGGATATTTATGGAGAAATTGAAATTTAGGTTAGTCAATAGTGTAAACTATTGAAATAAGTTCTATACTCGTCTCAATTATTCACTGTTCTCTTAGGAGATCATATCCTAATAAATTAAGCTAATCATGTGATTAGAGAGCACGTGCTCTCCAATAAGTATCTCATTATTATCCTATCACTTCAACTACATCTATAGCATGAGTGGACCGTACAATGAAGTTGCACCAGCAAGTCTAGGTACAAATAAGCGCAAAAAGACTGCAACTTCTAAATCTGCAAATACACCAAACCCAAACTCAAAAAGTAGTAAATCGAGACCAACCAGTGGAAATTCGAATCAAAAAGCACAGGGTAAAAAGGTTTCAAAGGGACAATCAAAAGTACCATCTAATGAACTGGCGAGTTCTAGAGCTCCAGGAGACTGGCCTCCAAGTTTGCATCAGTTCGTGATAGAATGCTTTACTAGATCAAATCAAAGATTGACAGAAGATCAGAAGCCGTTATTCAATAATCAATTACAACAGTTGATAGAGAGGGCTGTGAATCTTAACTACGTATTTGAAAATAACTGGCTGGTACAGAAATTACCAATTCTTGATGGAACAAAGAACTTAGAGTTAGAATGTGAGATAAGAAAGGCTTTAGAAGCAGCGGGTATGTCTACTAGTAATTCTACGAATTATGGAACACCAGTTAAGAATGGAGACTTCTCACAATCTGGAGAATTGAGTTCTGTGAATTTAGAAACCACTCCATTGAATTATGCCAATTTGAAAAGATCGGGAGATTTTGACTCTGCGTCCAGAAAGAAACAAAGAAGTCAGAGATTTGAGTCCCCCAGTCCTCAAATTCCTAATGTTACGGATACAACCTCATACCCAACTAATTCTTCTAGTCCTACATTTGTTGGAACTTGTCAGAATCTTGAAAAAAACTACTTAAGATTGACTTCAGATCCAATTCCAGCATTGGTGAGACCTCAGGAAGTTTTGATAAAAAGTGTAAGATTTATTGTGCAAAAATTCAAAGAGTCAAACTCGTATTCGTACGTGATAAACCAGTTCAAATCAATAAGGCAAGATTTGACAGTACAACATATTAAAAACGATTTTACGATATATGTCTATGAAATGAATGCCAAAGTTTCCCTAGAAAACAATGATTTGGGTGAATTCAACCAATGTCAATCACAGCTCAAATACCTTTACTATCTTAAGCGAAAAAATGAGCCAACGCTAGAGTTCAAGTTCTTCCGCTGCGAACTTGAGTTCTTAGTGTATCGTACCATTTACATGATCATTACTAACAATCATAGTGAAATTTATAAAATTAAACTAAAGGTGGAGCAGTCGTATAAATCATTCTCGAAAAATCCTTCTGAACAAGCATGGTTTCAATTTTTAGTGAACCTTTTCAAATTAAATCAAGATTTATTGTTGGAAAATTATTATGGCTTCTTTGAATTATTTACTAGCTTCAAATCAAATAAAGAACACAAGTTAGGCTATCAAATGATAAAAAATTACATTGTTACCAAAACTAGAGTTAAGGCATTATGGGTCCTGAGTAAAGCGTATAGAAAAATTGGTAACCTGGTCCTTATTGAGCGCCTCAAGTTTAAGAACGAGGAAGAGCTCGAAGAATTTTTGGAAAAATATAAATTATCTGAATTCAAAGGAGAGCAAGAATTTGATTGTTTGGGTGCAAGGGGACTTTTGACGAATCTTATAAATACCGTTGGGTTTAAAAAAGTGGATATCAAAGGTCAAATATGACAAATTGATAATCACAATTGAAAAAAATATCGAGCTTGAACTATCAGGTTCTACTAACTTTTAGATTAGAAGCTGAACAAACTATCATATCATCATATCATATCATATCTATGCTAAAAACTTAAGGTGATCGTAACAGTACTCTTAATCTTTGGATTTACTCACTAAGTGCACTAGTGTTGGAATCACACGCCATAATTTTCATATTTTATACTAACGCATTAATTGGAGTAAAGAATTCAAAGCTGACACCATAGGTAGACTGCAAGACCTTTACATTTGTACGTGGTGGTTCACTCTGCAGATGGACCAATGGCCATTATAGCAAAATTATGCTTGTTGGTCTCGTCAGTATTATCAATATAAAACTGAATTTGTTGGGCTAACTTTGGGTCATTCAAGATATTTGATTCTTCAACTGATTCTCCGAGATCGATAGGGCCATTTCTTCTTCCATCCAACTCGTATAAATGGTTGTCTTTGCCCTTAATGTACGTGATGAAGTGCAAATCTACTGGAGCACCAGCCTGTGGAGCTTCGGTCTGACCCCTTTGACCAAAATTAGCATCCAATTTGATTGATGTTTCCAACTGTTCGACCAAGTTGGCCACTTCTTCTACACTAATCGTTTCCCTATTTTCATCAATACTTGCCAATAGACGATCCAACTTCAGGTTTTTGATGATAAAATCAGAGGGCAAATTACTCAACGTATGGAGCAAAGCATACAATCCACATCCATTGCCTATTGTTTGCTTAAACCATTTCACCTTGTTTAAAAGCTCATTGTGGTAAACTGAGGAACTCTTGGAGTCTTCATGTTTCCTGTAGGTTTCATATTTAGAGGTTAATGGAAAAAGGAGAATAATACCGTAGATTGGGGATGGAAGAAATGCCAACAATGTCTCATCAGTTAGAGAATAAACGTCATGAAACTCGAGAATTGGAGACAATCCAACGTTAGTGGCCAAGTCCGAGAAGATTGCAGGATTTGATTCCAAAGGAATGACCGATCTGCTGTCTACCATGATGTAAAGTGTAGTAGAAAATGATGTGGAGACGATTTGGATATAGACTGAGTCGCGTGATACTTACACGTGCCACGTATCACATGCGCAATTTCGCCCAATCATTGCCCTCAAAACAAGTTTTAGTCAGCACACAAATACATTGCAACAACAACTTTACCAAGAGCCAGTAACATTATCCATTAATTTAAGAGCTATGTCGCTCCTACGGCTCCTTATATTTGTTCCATTTCTTCTCGTATATCATTTAGGAACATGTGGCATCATATACTTACTTTCCAATACATTAAAAACTGAAGAACCATCAAGTATAATATATCAAAAAACAGTAATATTGGCATTGATCCTTCCTGCCTTAAGTTACGTGATTAGTTTCTGTCATGATATATTCACCTTAGGTACAGAGGGTTGTCCCAATTTCCACAAATTTTACTTTCCAGTGATACAAGAGTGCTTGAAATTTGCATTTTTATACATCGTTTCATCTTTGAATATCATTAACTTCAAGCAGGTTGCTATATTTGTGTTTGTATTCAATTCTGTGCATTTGGTTCAATTGTTTCAATTGTTTTCAACCCTGCTGTATCAAATTAAATATGAAAAATTCTTGAAATTATATGATGTTTGGATTAACCAAGACTTGTACAAGAACAAGTACAGTTTGGGAAACAAACATGAGGTGGAGCAGTTATTTCATCGTATAGTGGGGGATGAAGAAGCTGAAAAACGAGACTCGGTTACCTCCTATAATTCCGACGAGACCCTCATTAATCATCATATTTCAATCAACCAATTACCTCCTACATTCAATTTTGAGAACAATGAAAGCTCAAAATCCTCCAATGTTCCCTCAGCTCCAATTGGAATAGCAATGGTTAAAACTGATACTCAACTTACCAATAATAGTAAAATTACCAACTTTAAGTCCTGTTACGATTTTGTTGACAAATTATACTCAGTATCTCCTAAAAACACCTACCATCTAAACACAGCAACAGCTATCGCAGCCTTTGATCTGTACTCTGGCGATCAAGAACTAGAGCATGACGATTCGCTTGAAGATGATCCATTGGCTGATATAAGCTATACTAACGATAATATTGACGAGGTTGAGGCATTGGATACTCACTGGGGAGGTGGTGGCGGTGGAAACTTTAAATGGAAAGCGCCAAATGGCTCAGATTTGGAATTTGGAGGCGGTGCTGGATTTGATTATAAACATGGAAAGCGTGATTCAGGAAGTGACCATAACTCTGTACATTCAAACAAGCACTACTCTTCGCAAAAAATTCATTTATCAGATGGAACTTCCGAGCCCTCAGATTGTGTCAAATGTACAAACAAATTTATTACACTAATCAATTGGTTCTCATGGTTAATACCTCCATTGTTACCTATTCAGTACTGTCAAAAGAAACATAACAAAAGAAAAGAAACCTATCCACTTTTAAAGCAAAAACTATCGACCTATCATATGGAGAGAGCTTTGTCTTTTCTGGGAAATTCCTACGGCTCCTTGGATGGCAATAACTTCTCACAAAAGTCACCAAAAACCCCATACTTAAGCTTCAAATATTTTATTAGCTACTATTTTGACTACTCGTTAGATACGAATGGCCAACTTATCAATCTTGACCCTTCCTTCATTAGATTCGGTAAGCTTACTAGTGAACTTTCTAGCTTTACCCTAATTATGAACTCCTTAAATCAATTGACCTGGAACCTGATTACATTCATCACATTTGGTATCTTCATCATGGGGTTGGCGGGTCAAATCATCATTGGGCTTAGAACTTCGGGGGTTTTGTCTTGTACTATACTTGTTCTCAGCTTGTTTAAATTAAACTATTTGAACTCGTCCGAAATATCGATTAATTATAAGACGATCATTACTATTGAAACATTCATTAATTTAACATATTTAATATTTTTTGGAGGTATCATAGCCTACAAAGCATGATTGTTGCATCATTCAATTCTTCTCTCATATTAGCTCCTGTTTTAATAATAATCGGTGTGTATGTGTATCTTAGCTAATAAAGGATTTTAAAATAATCGTTAAGCTATACTTGCTACTAGGAATATAAATGTTGTATTATAATTTGCAAAATTGATCTAACTAGCTCTAAAGCTGTGTATCTAATAAATAAGCATTAAAATTCACGACACCCAATTCTAAAAAGTATCCAGATAAACATATAATACATAAAATGTAAAGAACCCATTCTCCTGCTAGCCCCTCTAGCCCCTAGCTCATAAACTTGATATGAGATCTTAAATAATTCTCATCGATATAAGAAAACCCCTTGACGTGTAATATATCCTTTCCAAAAGTACTAAATTGTGGGGTGAATGCCATCTCAGTAAACTCTTTATCGAAATTCTCTGCCAATACAGGATCAGTAATGACAGGTAAAATTGGTGGCAATGATTCGCTCTCCTCTATGTTTTCTAACTCCAGCCAATTGACAAATCGGAAGAAACGATGTTTTTTCAAGGTCTCAAAATCCTCATCAATATTGATTCTCTTCTCGGGATTTGCCTGTAACAACTTTCTCAAGATATCTTTGGCATCAACACTGAGATAAAATGGGAATTTTAATGATTTCTTACTGGATAAAATCTTCTCAATAATCTTCTTATTGTTGTTACCGGTAAATGGAGGAGAACCTGTCAACAAGTCAAAAGCAACACATCCTAACGACCACCAGTCGACAGAGTAATCATAAGGTTCACCTTTAATGACTTCTGGGGCCATGTATTGAGCAGTTCCTGTCATGGAATTATTTTTATCATCGGTAGAAACCTTTGATAATCCAAAATCAGTCAAAACAAGATTCCCACCCGAGTTAAGCATACAATTTTCTGGTTTCAAGTCCCGATATATCACTTTTAGATTGTTATGCAAATATCTTAATGCCAAAACCATCTGAGCAATATAATAACTAGCGTTTTTCTCACTCATAAACCGTTCTTGGGCTAAATGGTGGAACAATTCACCTCCGTCCAAATATTCCAAAATCAAATAAACCTTATCGTGGTCCTGGAAAGCGTAGTACAATTTAACAATATTGGGATGATTAACCATTTCCAATATGTTCTTCTCATTCAAAGTCCGACGATAATTCAACTGATGCACTTCGTTGGTATTTTCATTAATTATCATCGATGCTTTCTTCAACTGCTTTTGGGCAAATAACTTTCCTGTAGACACCTCTCTCACAAGCAAAACCTTTCCGTAACTCCCTTGTCCCAATACTTTGATTGGTTCAAAATCGGCAAGCTTGGGCTTGTAATTCAAGTCTCCGTTGTTGATCACCAAAGACGAAGAAACGTACGAGTCCTGAATGTCAATCTCATACGACGAAGCGATTGCTGAATTTCTTCTTCCTCCTCTTTTCATGGGAATTGGTAATGGTAATTCAGAAACTGTATTGTCAGATTCCTCAAGAGGAGGGGACTCTGGTCTATCTAAGATTCTATAGTTTAGTTCTGACTCCGGCGCAAAACTCAACCCACCTCTTATACTGTCTGCCAACTCCCCCACATCATCGTCCATATTAAAAATGTCTGCCATGATGTTTTTTGTCTGATGTTTTGTCTGATAATTTCTGGTATGGTTTTTCAATGTTTGTCTTTTAGCTTGTCAATTATTCCGGTACTCTATCTATGCTTGGATCTAGTTCCTTGGTTGGTTGATTTGTATGTGTATAATCTTCATGCTATGCCATCATTCATTAGCAGTAACTCGCTAGTAATATTCGTTTTGGCCATGCGTAATTTATTTATCCCGCGTGCCCTATTCAGGCAGGTATAATAAACTACGTGCGAAGGCATGGTTTAAAGGTAGAACCAACCAATAGTAACAAAGGTAGTATTTTGTAATTAACATAGGATATAGTATTAATGATGTGACTTCCATTGTAGCACATGTGCTATTTAGCTATGATACTTAGGTTGTTGTACTATTATTACATATAGAATTAAACATGTATATGCATAATCAGACCCGCAGATTATACCTTAAGTTGTGCTTTGATATACAACTTGTCCTTGATCATGATATAATCAAGCAAGAGATCGTCGTTGTTTAGTTGGATTGGACGGCGTACTTTGAGTTCCTTATTGACTTCATATAATGATGGTTTTAATACTATAGGATTTAATGTTTGGTCTTTGAATATAATAAGGAGTTTCACGTTATTTAAGCTCACATCTGGTCTTGTTCTCATTATCTTAAACATGATCAAGTTAATCAACTCATTGAGGTTTTTGAGCTTATCTTTGCGCAATTTAATTGCTATAAATTCCACATCCTCATTTTGATGGGATTCGGTTTCTTCAATATAGATTTTGAGTTTTAAAATTGATGGCTTGACTGGAGAAGTACCGGTAGGTTCTATAAGAGCCAATGTGGAGGATGTGGATATACCCAAGCCATCTGTCAATGTTGAAGATGAAAGAACATAACTTGGAATGGAAAATACCGAGGATTTTCTTGCAGTGATGGTTTCTATGGCTCTTGAGCTTACACTAGATTTTCTAGTCAATCTTCTTTGTAGACTAGAATAAGTGGTATTGTCACTGATATTTCTGTGTTCCAAGGTTGGCCTTCTTGTGGTTGTCCGAGTAGGAGTGGTTGGTTCTTCGTCATCTGTAACAGGATCCAATATATGGCTGGAAAGTAAATGATTCTGACTCTGCAATTTAAGAGGCATTTCTGAATTAAAAGGCAGTGGTGGTTCCGTAGTGGTGGTTCCACTATAAAAGGTAGCTCCATGGATGCTATGTCTATGAACCAGATTGACTGTCTGTTTTCGTAATATTACCGGAGGGTCTTGTAAATTTATTGGGGCTCTAGGAGATGCCTGAGGAGATTGTGTAGTAAGTCTTTGTAATGTAACAGTATGTGATTTTGGGCTATCTAGCCCAAGAGTTGAAGAAGACTTGGATTTTCTAGACCTCAATGAAAAGCTTCTTCCTAATGTCTTCATTTCTGGTGAGGCTGGTCCCTTTGGAGAGGGTGCAAGTCTTTCTTTCAGGGGTTCTAAAGGAGAAGGATTAGTAGAAGTTCTTGATTTCTCACCAGACTTAAACTTGTTGGAAAGACGCCTGAAAAAACCGGGCTTTACCTTGGGTGATGTCTGGGCAGTTACTCTAGGAGTGTTAACCATTACATGGTCTGAAACCGAAGAAACTGGTGAAGCTGACGGGGATCCGGTGTAAGAAAACGTATCACTTTTTGGAGTATAAGTATCATCCGGTCTGATAAAGTTAGTAGCAGAGTCAAGTGGAGGCGTTACATAGCAGCTAATGGGCCGTCTCTGTCTGGTAGCCTCCAGCTCCATTATCGAAGGGGTTTGAAGAGGTGAAAAAAGATATCTTGATAATATTCAACTATTCCAGTGATGACATCTTGATTACCATATCAGTTCAAGTCATGCTACGGCGGCGGTAAACTGGGCTAATAGTGAAATCTGTAAAGGTATGGTGCAAAAAGAAATAAATTATTTCGGGTTGAGCCGGTACTCCAAAGGCTATTGGCTGGATTTGATTAACAAGTGTTTCAATCGGGGGTATTTTGCGGTCGGTTCCGAAAAGAATCAATTTTCTGACTACCCCTTCCCAATTAGGCAGGATGTTGTTATGGACAACATGTGGCCACCACATCACGTGGCACAGCATTCAATTACTTTGCTCTTGAAATGACCATAATCATAAACTTCCAAAAGGCTGATTGCTTTTGATATATGTACACACATGATATAGAATGTAAAATAGCATATCCACATATGCTTCCTGCACTAGATCGTAAATCGGCTAGGCTAAACTAATTCCAACATTAAAGACGACGCACATTTGACGTAGGGCCCAGAACAATTAATTTTCAATTCGCAACCAGATAGTCTTGACAACTTGCCGTATTTGTCAACAAGATCGACAGATTATAAAATACCTTCCATGCATAAAACTAATAATTTACGGTATATGCACCTATACAATTTTCCGTCTTAATGCATTTGCCGTAGATTGTCTATTTATGTATATACCAGATTGTCAATTGAAAACTGAAAGACCAAGTTTCAGGAGAAATGAAATTTAATAACTAATACAGTAACCAGAAAGTAGAAGTAAAGACAGATATAATAACACAGTGAGGATTTCAAACGCGCGCACGGGCTAATCTCAAGTTGACTTTGGTATTAGCCTTGATGTATTCCAATAATTCCTCGTCTGACATATCTTTTTCTTCCTCGTTGGCTTTTTCAACCACATGCAACTTGTAATGATTAGTTAAATTATAGTCCTTGTAAATTTTAAACGACAATAATTTCTTCAAGTATGCAATAGAGATCAAGTTGGTTCTTTTAATTCTTAATGCAACAATGTCATCTTCCTTGTTGTTAAGAGAAATCTTGATTTTGATATAATCATGTGTGCCATTGGGGGTTTTGACCTCGGTCAATTTGTGATTACTACCACTTCTGGATTTGGGAGAAGTTCCACCGCAATTTGTAGGAGAAACATTGTTCTCAAATTCAGCATCTTCGATGATTGGTGTGGTGGGTGTGGTTGGAGTGTGTATTGCGTAGTCCTCGCTGTGAGTAAATGTCACACTTGGCGCTATTGGTGTACTTGGGGCTTCGTTGTTACTGTTATGCTTCGAAAAGATTGAATCGTGCTCACTATTAGAGGAGTTTGTGGAGTAGTGATTCATCTTGTTGGCTGCTGTAGGGGTCATCACTGAAGATATCACAGTAGATGCCACTGTTGATACTGACTCGTGCTTTTCAGGAAGGATGGTTTTGGTGATGTCTTCCTTCGAGTCAGCTAAAGAGCTAGCTTTGGTGTCAATGGAATGGGATTGTGTGAAGCTATCGTCCTTGGAGGAATCTTCTTCGGTTTCATTATCATCATCGTAAACATCTATAATGGAAGTGTAACTCATCAAAGTATTGGAACTATTAGAGTTCACCAACTTCTTGACATCAGCTTGATCTCCTTGATTAATGTAAGTGGAATACTTGACGTTTGAATCGTTTTTTCTGTTCAATAAATTGACTGAAGAGGTAGATTTAATCATAGGTGGTAATGGTGCAGTTGGTGAGAAGTATCTCGAGCTATTGAGAAGCTTACTGATTTCAACGGAATCAGGAAACAATTGATTTGCAAGATCTTGGTGTTTTTCCAAAGGTAAACCATCAAGAAAAGAGTCGCTCAGTTCACAAACACTCTTTCCTCTTATCTTGTCTCCGGATACTTCAACGTTTTCTTTGTTTAAATCATCTTGACTCAATTTGACTTTTCTGGAGACATCGATAAAGTTGAAAACTTCATTGGACTTTTGCAAGGTATTAATCATAAGAACCTCATTCATATAGACCTCCAAGTTCTTTTTCCTCTCTTGTAAGTCGTTGTAAAACTTTCTGTCAATGCTTGTGTTGGAATGAGTTGGAGACGACGACAGCCTCAAAGGCATGGGCAATTTGGGGAGGTCCACTTGTGGATGGGCCCTGTTCATCAAAATATGAAGATTATAAAAGTCCTCATAGGTTTTGCCTATGTAGATGATATCCTTATTGGAAAATGAGATTCTGATCTTGTACCAATATCTTCTTGACGAATTTTGAAGAACCTGGTCAAACACGATGGAAGTAGGCACGTTTTCGAAATCAAAAAGATCCTCAATGTCTTGTTTACGTTGAGCATCTTTTTGTTCCTGTTGGGTGTCAAGATCGGTAATGCTGTCTCTGTATTCATTCAACCATTTTAAAGAAATAGGATTAAGTACATCATTCACCTGAATGTCAACGTATGAAGCTGGAATCAAACCAATCTTATCATATTTATCTAAAATCTGAACTTTCAACCAACCATTTCCTGGTCTTTCAATTAATTTCATATAGTTTTTGGGTTCAATACTTAATTCTTGAGGATTTTCAGCTACAAACTTGTATTTAGCCACCAAAACAATCACAGGAAAAGCATGATGATGGTTCCCATAATTTGCAGGCGTGGAAGGAGTTTGGGGTGATGAAATATATGAAGTCGGACTGACAGTACTAGGGGATAGTAATGGAGCTGATATAGTAAGCTTCTTGAGGTTCTTCTTGGATGTATGTTGTTTTGATCTAAAAAGACTTGCAGACATTGTGAATCACAGGGAATCAACTGGTAGTCTCACAAGCTCTAACGAATAGTTGTCTAATAAATGAAGTATAGTTTTGGATCGTGATTGCGCAAATGCGTTGAACAACTGGATAGGCACAGAGGGAGATTAAGTAGTTAAAGTTTGTAGCCGAGCGTAACAGTCTGATGCCAGGAGACAGGAAGAACTGGGCGAATATTTTTTTAAAATACAATAGGCGACAACAATAAAGTTGACGGATTGGGGTAAAAAGATGTATGCTGTCCACAAGCTAACGTACGGAAAGAAAGTCTTGAGGCGTAAGGAAATCCTATATAATCTGACGCAAAAGATTACCATTTCGATCTAAATAATGGGGCAATCCTCACCGTTTGTCTGCAACGTAAACCATATCAAACTATTTCGTGGAGATAATAATTTTGCCGTTTTCAACTAGTGCATAATATTCTAAAAAATAATACTATGTCCTATCTGTATGTTGGAGATGTTACCTGACGCAAAAAAAAAAGAGCTCAGTCAGCCAATGCTCAAACCTACGAATTCGTCAACCCCCCTCTTTGTATCTCAGACCTAATTGTTTTGTTAGGCTGTGTATCGCGAATTACCTAACAAAAGTCGGTTCTTCTATTGTAATGCGCGTATTGTGCCATGCGCTCAAGCCCTGGTATACGCGTTCGATCTAGAGGCTATACTATAGGATCATGCAACATCAACCGATCCAGGCAGATACCTCAGTATTATCTACCTAAGGATTACATAGCGACAGTGATGTCCAGTTCTGAAAAATCAGTGCTCGTAAGATTTTTTCATTAAGAGCCTTCTGGGCACATTTGACCGGTGTTATGAACGTTATCATTTGCTGAATAACTGTAATTCGCCAATTGATTTCATTTTGTCTTCATAGGACTCAATTGTGAATTGAAGATATTTCGTGACAGGACATGTCGCATACTGCCAAGTTGTCGCATTCAAGTCGTGCATGAAACCGACGGTATTTCTGTGCGGAAATCTGTCCTAATCAAGTAACCATCACTACGTTTTGGGAATGATTCCACTCTTGGATCACCAGACCAAAACTCCATATATAATTTTCGGCTTAGTTTATCAGTCAAATATGACGTATCACGGGATTCAGTCATCTGAAATTCAAGGATGTTATCCATAAATCCGTTCAAGCAGTTTTTAAAATTATTGCAAAAATAATTAAAATTTTAATAATTCTGAACTTTTAGTAAACCACTACGTTTAATATTATTCTGCTCTGCTACAAAGAACAGCTGAGTCCTAATCTACATACTTTAGGAATATCATGCGTATACTAAATTATACTATACTACAAAAAACCCAATTAAATATTCAAGACACCAATGAAAATTGGTTTATAATCACCATATTAAGAAACAACTGAAATACCCCTGCGAAATTCAATCAGATCAATTGTTAGTTATTATCTCTCTGAGTTGATGTAAACATTGGCCGAGGATGTTCCCCGGGCATATTTTCTTCTATTTATTTTTTGTTAGCTGATGTTCCATTTACGACTGGTAAGATTTGGCGAGAGTTGAGATAAAAATTGTCCTCGAGTGCTTCTCTTCATTGTATAGATGCAGATGCTTTCTGGGCACGTGCTAGGGTCTTGATGGGGACTGTGGATCAACTACTTTCCACAGTGTTTGTCCATTCATTTTTTATGAGAATAGGGTTCTTGACCGAATTAACAGTGCGATGGTGTAAAGCTTTTTCCTTCGATAATTAACTAATTGTATTGACCAAGTCCGAATGGGTTTTCGCCGCTTATTTCCGGACCGTAGAGATTGAATTAAATCGGCTCGTTGACGCTAATGCTCATAATCCCTCGTAAACCGCGTTGGGATTGGACAGGCATAGAAAAATATTTAATTAGGTCCTGCAGTAAAATAATAGAAGCTAGCCCATCTACAGGTAAATCCGGAAACTTAGGTATGTGTGTTTAGATTTTTGATTGATTGATTTATTTATTATAATAGTCATTATTGATACAGCATTCTCTGGAAATACAGGGCTATAATTAGTAAAGATATTGTGGCCGAGATCTAGCTCCACCATTGATTGTCTCCACATAGTTTAGAATTGGAGAATCTTCCATTGATATTCGTAAATAATTAAAAGTCGTAATAATATAGACAAGAAATGAACACGGTTTGTTTAGCACTAGGCCAATTTGAGAATAAATTTGTCGTTATGTCTCAAATACTCATTAATATTTAAACTCACATCATCAATATTCTGCCAACTTTCTGAATTCGGCATCTTGATAAACAACCTGGAATAATAAATCTTTTGTTTGATCAAAAGCTTAAGATCACCGATTGATCTAATCAAAGATTTCTTGAATCTTATGGCCACAATTTCATCATTAAAGTTAGTCACCTTACATTTCACATGAATCTTTGTTGTCGGAGTCCTTGAAAGATTTGGTGAAGTGGAGGATATAGAATTGAACGAGTTGTGGAAATTGTTACTAAAGGTACTATTGGGAGTATTTGGATTGGAATTGGTCGAAGCAAACGAGCCTTGCGATCTGGTGGATGCATTTCGCTCGATGGCGGCACTAGATGCTTGTTGATAGTTGTTGAATATATTTTTTTTAGACTTATTACGCTTGAGTGGCTCACCAGGTGAAAAACTAGGAGAATAAGTGATTGGTTCATCATCATCTTCTAAAACGGTTTCCATTTCCTTAGATTTGGGTTCTTCCGCCTTTTTCAACTTCTGGTAGTATTCTTGGATCACATTGATGGAATCAGGAAGTATTTTAGAGTTAATTGCTTCATTATTCATAATGGTAGAGTCCTTTTTAATTTTGAATCCGGGCAAACCTTGGTAATTGACATTAAGCCATTCAATAAGGACATCGGATAATTGGTAGTTTCTGTTCAAAATCAATCTGTTAATATACACGTTGAGGTCATTACACCTTTTCAATAATAATTGAATTTGGGATTCTTCCACATTTTGATCCTCAACATTACGACTTGGAATTGGTTCTGGAAGTTTTGGGAGTTTCAAAGTATCATTCAATGGAGCCAGCGACTTATTCAAAAGATTTAATAGATTGACATGGAGATTGTAAAAATCTTGATAATAGCGACAGACGTATATCTGAGTGTTATCAGATAGCAACACATCAACTCTGTACCAATAACGCTGATTGTAGAGTAAGAAATTGGATATGGATACCGAAGTGGGATAAGCTTTATTATTGATTGTCAAAGGAGGTCCATTTGATTGTTTCAACTGTAAGTGAAGGTATGTCTGTTCATTTAAGGAACCAAACTGATCTCTCAGAGAATTGTTCGATTGCAACCATTCCAAGGTTATGGGGTTTTTGGAATCATTGATTGCTATATCTACGTAACAAGCAGGAATCAATCCAGGTGGTAATACCTTATCAATATATTTGACCAACAACCACCCATTTCCAGGACGATCCAAAAGTTTCAAGATGGCCCCTTTGGCCACCAGAAGTTCGTTACGGCTCTCGGCCTTAAACGAATACTTTGACACCAAGATAATGTTCGACCGTAAGTTGGAGGAGACGTGATGGGTTTTAGGACTGGGCTTCAGGATGGTGAGGGAGCGAAGCGGCCCACTTAACCCAAAACCAGAAGTTGTTGTGGTGGTGCCGGTGGTTCCTGTGGCAACCGGAGCAGTGATCGGTAAGCTGATCAGGGCTTTTGTAGTCTTCATGTTGTGGTAGAAGAAGTATCGTCAAAAAAAACAAACAAACAACCAGGTGATGAATAGAAATAGAAATATTCGCAGTGAGAAACACCAGCAGTAAACAGTAAGGAAATTCGATGAGAAAAGAACGGGAGAGTGGAAGAGATGTACAAGAAATTGGAGGGCCAATAGGGGAGCCACCCCAAGGTTTCCGCCGTCCAACCATTAGTAAACAACCAGACCCTGCGTCTTGGATTAAGTCTAGTCTTTTGGTGCCTGGTATAAGCCCTGTCGGGTGTTTACAAAACCGAGACGATGCCGTGTAAATTCCTGTGCGAGACTTGGGGCGATAAAAAAGCACGCGTACGTTACGTAATAAAGGTTAATGTTAGGCAGCCGGCAACTAGCACACGATATTTTTGAGCAGTGATGCATTATTCCGGATGTGGGGAAATCAGGGGATTATCAGGTAAAGACCAGAATATTCCGAGCCGACACTACTTGGATACAGCAGTAATTTGGAAAAAAAAATAGGTTGTAATCCCATGAATTATGTGCCAGCCAAGCGTTTCATCAAATGACAATTTCATACATTGTATAGAGATTTTTTAGAGGTAGATTAAAGCCTTGCTAATGGCCCCAAACCTGAATCAAGGGCGATTTATGGGGTGGGTAGATGCAGATGGATGTGATACCTCCCAAGTGTTCCACAAGCTTCTATAAGCCTCAACCATATTGAGGCAATATGCTTGGAACGGTGTTGGGAGATTCTGGAGCATGGAAGAATGGATGATATTAATTTACAATGCAAGTTTTTACAATTTTCGTATGTGAAAAAGCGCATGTAAATCTTCTACAATCCACAAACGCCTTTCGGGATGTATCCATCACGCGAACTAGGGTTAATATAGAGATGGGCCGAAGCCGATCATTAGCTCTAGATTATTAACGATGGGGGGTTGATCTCCTTCCAGCCATTTTTGCATTGAACCAAACGGAGGAGACATCGGTTCTGCTGGTAATCCGGAAGTAGGTATATGTATGAAGAAGAAAAGTAGTATCAACCAGGCTGAAAAATTCTGGAGCGATGGTGGGAACACAAAAGGTTTGGTGCGCGCACGCACCCATCCCCAGCGCCGGGTACCGGAAGGTCAACCCCTCCCCATCAACTTAGGGCTGTGGTCGCACTTATGTTCAGTATAGGGGAATAAGCGATGATGCAGACATGGTTAGGCAGCGCAAGATTGTTCCGCTGTGCCCTATTAGTCGAAATTCGATCAGTTTTCGGAAGCCATCCCCCTGTACCGCCCTGTAAGCTTCAAGGCTTCAATTCACAGCATGGATTGTATCGTGATGACTTGGTATTGAAATAGCTTACAAACAGGTATTTAAAATATTTATCACTGAAACATTCCTACAAACATATGGCCGCGGTATGTCTGGTGAATTAAATTAATCCTGAAAATATTCATGTTACCACGCAATGAGTAGTACAAACAATAGGAGGAGACTCCAACCCGCAATCCAGCAGATCAAACGTAAAGATCACGAAGTTAATGCGAACTCCGGCATGGACAGATGAAAGCAACATTAAGTTCTATTGGATACTTGAGGTGATATACTCGCATGAACATTAACCAGTACCGATGCTATGTGTATGCCTGTAAAGCACCCCACGCCCATTAAATTACCAATGCGTCTCAACGGCCAAATTTATGGCCCTGTCCATAAATGCCTAGTTGATAAGAATAGAAACTCCGAACAATATGAGGCACTGAGGCGCTTTTTAGGTGTAGTTATGAGACTGGCTCAGTATTAGGTGCCATGTTGTGGTTAGATTCAACGCTGGCACTAAGCATATCCCGGGCGCTAAATGAATAGACGAGCCCGGTTATAGTTGAAACACCATCAACTAGATGTCTTAACCACGCTAACAATTGTATGCATTCGTTAGAGCGACAATACTGAGCCTCGGAATGATAGTGATAGTGCTCATCAGGATTTCCTGTTGTGGTCAATGCATCACCCGGGTTTGTCCTCTTTGGAAACTTGACGTAATGTAATTTTCGAGTTCAATTTTAATAATATAGGGTTATATAATTTTAAGGTACCAGTCGGCCCAATGGCTACTTAGCGGCATATAGACGCGTATGTCCATTACCTGCTATAATGGTAGATTTACATGCTATCAGGTGTGTGAGGTGGATATGTAGGTCCGAATTGCTCACTGTAGTCGGAATAGTTATTTGCGCAAGGTATTCAGCGTATCAGGGGTGAGAATGATGTACACTATGTCAGGATTTGCGTAAAGCAGGTCCATTGGTGCATGAGCTAGATCTACCCGCGGCTCCGGCTCCTCCTACCTTCAGTGGTAAGCGGTATTAGCGGAATATTGTAAAAGTCTACTTGGATATCTTACCCACTTTCAATACCTAAGTAGGAAACTTCGGACATTTACGTATAGTTGTGACAGTAGTAAATGTTGATAATCATTGGAATGTTGAAAAATCGTAACGGCCTATTACTGTTTGTGGCTTTATGCATCAAATAAACGCCTTGAAATTGACCGATATGGTTTAATGAATCTAAATTGATAGATAACTTTATTCTACATACAATTGCCCATGATCATGAGCTCCAGTTTTTTTGTATCTGGCTCATGCCAACCTTAGTCGTCGCTAAGTATCGTTCCTTTGCGCTTTCAAAATTAATCATTTACGTGCCCTCGGAACAAGATTTATTTTTTATTATTATAAACGATAATAACCTGCGGACGTGGTCAAAGCCATAGGCTAGATTAGGCTAAAGAGAAAAGGGAGCCAAGTGGTTGGATTAAATTTACCTTAATAAACTTCTCATTGACTGATTAATCACCCGCTATAGTATCCTAATCTAGTAATAAACTAAATGTCAAGATCTATCATGAACATCATCCGATTCTTAGTGATCCCCTGAGTAACTGCTAAGGTGATGGCCTCATCTATTAACCGTGCCAATAAGCTTCTCCATATGTATATTCTTATTGTTAAAATATTTTTATCACCATGCAATGTTGTCCATTATCGGTATTATATTTTCGGTTTGTGCTACTAATCAAAGCTTATTTTTTTCGTGTGTTAAAATCATTTCGATTTTTATTTTTGCTTTGTATGATACTTTTCAAAGTTACAGCACTTTGTTCCTTTTTTAATTCTCAATTATATCACTTAGTGTTACCTAATTTTGCTTAATATAATATCCTCCTCACTTTTTTTTTTTTATCTATTAAAATAAATCTCTCTGGTTAAAACCTTCAATAGTAAATACAAAACCCATTGGTTTCCTCTCTTTTTTTTTTCATCCAAGGGTTTGATAAGAACTAGTCAACTATATCGATTCAATTCCAGGAATCGCTTGGGTCTTGTCACTTTAGTGCCAGTCATATAAAAAAGTAGTTACGATATCAGTATCTATTACAATTGACATTTTTTTGGAGTAATTGTCTCCCATATCACCCCATCCGCATTTCCTTAGGGTAATCGTGTTTTCATCCTTGGCCATTGACTGTCTCCCATCTTCCCGACTTCCAATTCCCTTCAATTCCTCCTTTCGACCCGTGGTTACTGTGGTTCATAAATTACCTTGTGTTCACCCTGATTGAAAAATCGTTGTTTCAGCATCAATTATTTTTTGTGAGCCTCAATCAAAGCCATAACGCTAAAGGGTATTGCTATTCGACTACTTCCCAACACATTCATTTGCTCAATAAAACTGATCTCGTCTGACTTCTTCTTTTCATCATTCCTTCGATATCTTTACTTTTCACATTTCCTACCGTGTACATTCCTTACCTATACATTTTATTTAAGTTGCAACAATCGGTTGCAATTTTTTAATTTTACTTCTTTACACTTGCATATAAACCATCATGGTTAACTCTACTGTTAACTCCCCCAATTCTACTTTCGAGACCGAAGATACCATTAAAGTGAATAGTTCACTTATTTCGTCGTCTTCGACTTCTAACAACAATTATCATAATAGTATGTTGAGTCATAACTTCAATGATCAGTTCTACCAATATGATACCAGTCTTGTGAATGCTCCATTCAATCCTTTACCTCCACCACCTATTTCAATCAGCCAACATTCTACATATAACCCAAACAACCAAAATTCAAACTCGGCTTCCAATTCTCATTCCACCTCAAATTTCAATTCATCATTTTCTGGATCTTCACAAGCACAAGAATTTATTGGTACTAATAATCTTGCCGCAAATACTTCGGATTATTTCCATGCCAATGAATATAGTTTGCCGAACTCGTCACATTATTCCATTTTTTCTAATCAACAAGCTATGAATTCAACCACTTCATTGCACAATGATTCTCAAAACCAATCTCAACAAATATTCAAGCTTAATATGGATTCAACTTCGGACATCTTAAATGATTATTCGATTTCTAATTCTCAAAATACTGATTTAATGTATAACTTGACTGAATTCGAATTAGGTAATCCTTCCTTGGAATCAATTCCTGACTCAATGTTGAATCATTCTCATCATTATCCATCTCTGGGATTAAGCCAAAGTCTTTCAAATACCCATTCTGGACAGCCATTTAATGAAATGGGTTATGCTTTGCCGAACTATAGTTCTACACAAGATATTACTCAATATCCTTACACTCCCACTATAAGCGATGCTTATACCCCAACTTTAAGTGAAAGTTCGAGCTATACTCCATCCTCAAGCCACAATACTATTTCTAACAATCCCGATACTTCTGCTACTGAAGATTTTTCAATTCGTGCTCCTGTTCCTCTTCTGTTGAAATCACTGGCATACTCTAATTCATCACCAAATCTTGGATCTCATAAAATTTCAAAGAAACCATCAATTGCTCGGATGAATAGCAATTCAGCTCTTAACAATAAGAAGAGCTTGGTGATTTCTACTCAGATATCCAATTCGGCAAATAATACTCCTCTCAGTGAATCATCTCCTCAAATGCTTGGGATTTCTCCATTATGCAATAAGTATAAAGGCTTGGATATTTATCATCAACCGTCTCCTATTTCGGCAAGATCAGTGTCAAATGCCTCTAATTGTTCGAATGGATCAACTACATCTTCCACTCCAAGCAAGCCTTTAATGCCACCGTTGAATATTTTCCGTCATAACTCTGATTCATCAACCAGCTCCTCGTATTATGAAACTCCAAGAAGGAAGACATATCCAAATTTTAATGATGGATCTTCACAAAAAAATAGAAAACAAAATGTGAGAAAAGCTTCTAAAAGTGCTCTCATAATTGATTCTTCAGACTCAAACAGTTCTGTTGCTACTCTCGAAAACAAACCCAAAAAGTATACCCGTAGAAGACTTCTTCCTAGATCCAAAAATGGTTGTTGGATTTGCCGTATCAAGCATTTAAAGTGTGATGAAAAAAGACCAGTTTGTACCAGTTGTGCTAAGTTTGGAATTGAATGTGACTATTCTCCTGAAAAGCCAGCTTATGTTACTGATAAAAACTTGAGGAAGGAAAAACTTTTGAGTATTTCTTTAGTACGTAAACAAAAACAAGCTGGAGGCAAGAAATTCAAAACCGAGGAGGATGAATTCGATGGTGTTGCTTCAGGGATTCATGCTGGACGCTAGTTATAGTCAGTCAAGATATTAAACCTAAATTAAATTATCGAGACTGATGATGACTCGCGTTCATGGGTTGTGCACTTTGGGTGCAAAAATCATATAAGTTCTGTATTTCATGTGATTTCTGGGAATATTAACGTCAATCCACTTCTTATACTACTGCTACTTTCCATTTCTTGGCCATGCACCTCTGGCCTTCGTTGTTTATTTATTTCTCCGACTGTATGTCATAGTGTCCATCGTATATATTATATTAGTGAATAATTTTAACAATTATTGTATCCATGCTATTGATTTTTGTAAGGATTGAAAGGTATAATCTTATCATTTGCATTTTTAATGATATTGATAAATTGTTTCCCGTTGGGCTATGATTGTTGCCGTATTGTTGCCATCTTTGGCCATAGTGATTACTTAACAAAATTTCTTTCTCTGAATGTTAGGAACCAATTTTCTGTTTACTACTCCTTAACCCCTTATATATATATATAAATTTATTAACCGAATATAACTCGACTACTATTTCAGTCATTTCTCGGTTCCTATTATAACCAGAGTGATGCAATGTTGCTTACCCAACATTCAAAAAATAAACTAGCGAACATTTAAGCTTGTCGTCTAGCTGGTCTGGATGCGCACCGCTACCATTTTACCTGGTAGGGCTAGATTTGAACCAATGATATACTCCCCTGTCACCGTCAATAATCGCGACTTACTACATCTGAAACCGCTGGCATACCCCGACCATCCCTTGCTGTTTCAGATGCCATCGACTATGCAAGATGGATGAAAATTCCATCGTAACTTGTAACTAAGTCTCATCGTGTAGGTAGGCCATTACTATTGTTGGATATGATCAACCTTAGTTGCAAACGATTACCCCGACCATGTTTGTGATCTATTTACCCCAATACCTGTCGCTTGCTCATCAGGCATGTGCCAGGGCTGAACCGGCTCCTATGCTACAGATGCAAACCCATCATCGGTACATTGACCCGATAATGCGAACATAGGTTTGACGAGAAACAAACCCTGGTTACCGTCTCGCTAGACGGGCTACATACGTCTAGATCTGTTCTGTGCGGTATCGTCAATCTGATTTTTAAGGGACTGCCCGTGGGGATTCGTCAATCTTATTTATTGAAGGATTTTATTTCACTAACAATCATACCATAATTGTTTCCGTTACTCCCATTCACTGACTCTCAATCTTTTCCGTAAAATAATTTCGTGTTCGGTAACTGATATCATACTTGTGTCTCCATCCTCTAGATCGTAATCATTTAAGCCTTGATTGTATTGGACCATTGAGATAAGATCTCCTTCAAACCCAATCCAGGGTCCGTGTAATGGATCTATCAAGTACGGATATGTGTAGTCAGTAAATTGCTCTCTTTCTTCGTCAATGGTCGATGCTCTTCGTTTCACTTGCCTTGTTCTATAGTTGGTAATTGATGGACTTCCTGGTAACAATACAGAAGATTCGTCTAAAAACAGATTTTCCGCATCACTATTATTGTACACTTCATTTGCATTGTTCCCAGTGCCCTCCTCTTGTTCTTGAGAAATCAGCAGCCTGTCGTCGTCAAACTCCTTATCGAAATTAAATGGATTTTGAATGGCTCTTAAAGCAATAAACGTATTGAGTGGTAAATAATATTTCTCGAAATTCCAGATGATAAAGCCAGTAGCAAGTATTAATGGTGAACATAATGCTGCTAAAAGTAATGCTCCTTCCAAGGCCAATGTTCCACACATAAATAATTGAAATATTAATATACCCAAAATTAACCTCCTGAAGATCATAGGCCATACTTTCCCAGTAGAATGAGGTGGATGTACAAAATTGTAAACTAATTGATACTTGTAGACGAAGAAACCCAAAATAAAGTACACCAATCCGCTAGTCACGATTTTGGTGGATACAACCGAGTAAATTAATATGATAATGAAGATCATAATATGTTGCGGTAAATGAATTCCGAAATCGAAAATTTGTGGAGTATAATAATAGCTTCTGTAATCACGAGGGGTCTTTAAAAATATCGATTTGAGCAAGAAGTATTTACCGAAAATGTTCAAAATTAAGAAATCACTAATTTGAAGCAATTTAACCGGAAACATAGCAAGACCCTGTAATAAAATAAGATCCACATAAAATAAGGATAATTTCTTCAACGACCTTGCCAACTGATAGGCAATTTTAGTAGTATCGCTTATATAGGAAATATAATCCCAAATTGTTCCAGTAACCATAAAAACCAAGAACAAGTTAAAGAATATAAAGAAAAAATTCTTCAGCAAGGTGGATAATTCAATATCACTATTGGAAAAATACCCTTGATGTCTTGACAAGTATTTATAAAAGTATGGCAACAGAATGTTTAATAAGGAAAACAACAATGGTGGTAAAATACCCGTCACAAATGTAGTCAACCATTTAGATTTACTAATGATTTCTCCTAAGGCTGGCCAGAGTTTCTTGATGGTTTTCAAATCTAATAATGTGGTCAAGGGTGTGACCAAAAATATGATAAATGCATAACTTAGAATAATAATAAAGGTGATCAAGTATGCTTTAGTCAATTTTTCATAGTAGGAGAGTTTAAAATTCTCCCATTTTATATCTTTCGGGGCAGGTGCCAAATTAACAATTAATTTATACACTCTTGGATCCAAAACTGTTTGGGCCGCCATTTGTGCCGAGGCCACAGAATCCATAGTGATAAATGCACTTGAAACTTGTTTAAATTCAGGATTTGAATTAATATCGATTGTAGACAGATTCGAATCGAATTTCTTCTGAATAACTTGAATCTCGTGATTGACTTCTACTAATTCTTTGGACAATTCGGCAATTTTCCTTTTAATCTTCCTCTCTTTTACAGGGTTTTTCGGCCCCCCTTCAAGGTCAGGTAAAACGGAAGGAGTTTTTGATTGATTGTAGATATCAATATCTAGTTTGTAATAAGCTGCATATTTATCCTCCAAATTAGCAATTAAAGATTTTCTTCTTGCAAATAATTTTTCTAAAGGAGTCCAATCGTAGATCAACTTTACATCCATGACTTTACCGATTCCCAAGCCTTCTATAAAATTCTTTAAAACCATAGGGTTGTTCAATTTCAATAATTTCTTAGGTATTCCATCGAGTCTAATTGTTCTATCTGTGATGGAATTTTGTGATGCTAAATACTTTTGTCTAGTCTTCAACACCTCTTTAGTGAACTCGAAAATGTAGTAATAGACAATGATTGAAAATACATACGTGAAAATAGGATACACCCACAAATATGTTGGAAAATCATCACTGAAATCAGGTGGAGATGGATTAGGGGCTTCAAAGTATACGAATAATACTCGTATCACCGATAAGGAGATGTTATCCTTATCATAGTTTCCCGTATAGTAATACCTGATGGGACTGAGGATGAATATGGCCATCAATGCCAAGCTAAAGAAGATCTTTATCCCCATCTTGAAGAATGCTAAAAACACATATGCGTCTAGTCCCGAGTATTTCAAGATCTCCTCATCAGTGATTGAATAAATCACCGACACCCAACCAAAGTACTCAGCAGGCAATGGCTTGAGGACTGAATTGGAGCCCTTTCGAAGGGTTCTAACCGCATAAATGTGTGGCCACCGGTATCTTAGGATGCAAAATAGAATGAGTGACGATAACCCTGTGGCCAGACAGATGATCAATTGAGCAGTGAACACCCGCTGTTGACCCCGTATAATAATGGCATCAGGCGGTGAATCATCCATAGCTCCCCAGTTCATGATGATGAACTACGAGTGAGCAGGGTTGACTTGATTGAGGTTTGGTTGTATTGTGTATCGCGTAGTTGTGGTTTCCGGTTTAGTGCGATAGACGAGGTAAGCCGTGAGTGCATGATCAACAAGTGGACTACGTGAATAAATAAAGAGTAATGGAAGGTGTAGCTATTTCTGGAGGATGATTGTGAATGGTAAATTTAGTGAGATGTTGATTTACCGGTGGTGGTGAAGAATTAATTACTGGTAGGCTGATAAGGTATACGAAGAACATTGATTTAGATGAATAAAGTGGAAAAATTGTTTTTAGTACCGAAATTAGGTATTCAAGATATTCATGATTTTACAAACACTTAGATGAGTTATGGGCCTGAGTAGCAAAGAAATATTTTGATATCTGTAAAATTATATCTGCATCAGTGGACACGTGAATCGAATATATGAACTCATAAAGTGGAAGGGAAAAAGCTTAGATTTGGAAGTTTATAATCCATACTTGGCTGAATCTAGCAATTAGAAATACAATAAGATTAAGAAGTGCTTTATTTGCAAAAATGGACAAACCGACTACAGAAACAGGCATAAAGACAAAGAAGAAAATGATAAACAGGAAAAAAAGTACCCTTGTAATATGCTATATATTATCCTCCTTGTATCTTCTTAAGATTCGGCTAGTCTGGTTAATGGAAAATTTTGTACCAAGAAGTATTTCGATGTCGGTGTTTTGTGATTTATTAAAGTTATTCAAATAACTTTGGAATTATATTATTCAGGGAGAAAGATCAAAATAATAATAGACTAATTTTCTTCTATATCCAAACTTTTTTTCTGTATAAAACGATAAATATTTGGTTCATAAATTAAATCAAAAATACAAATTCTATACAATAATTCTAGTTCGCTTGGAGGTTTGAAGGGGTGGTGATTTTTGACGTTTTCAGGACTGAATTCACATAACTGTTAACCATAAATCTTACCCCGGCCCTACACAAGCATTTAATTGATTCCTAGATTTAATCCCATGGAACCAATAATATAACATGGTCAGCTATCCATTTATTGATAATTTTTCGATAAAATTAAGTTTCTAAAAATCAAAACTCTTATACGCCTGAAACATTATATATTAACATACTACCAAAACTCTCTAAGTATTTATCTTGATATTTACAGTTCAATAGTTAGTGGTTGCCTTTATCGAAATTCACGTGACTCGCTGTAAACAGGGACAACGTCGAAAAAATTACCACCACTACCATCACCGCCGTAGGACCCACCGTTCGTTAGTCATTATAGAGCCCCCAGGTTCGTCGACCCAAACCCATTCAAAAAATGTCCGACATCTATGTGGTCGTACATATTGCAACCACCTGTGATGAGTCCACCACTTACGTGACCAAAGACGCTTCCGAGTTGATCGAATTTGCTTGGAATATTGTCGACGCGGTTACCCTCACTTCTGTGCATCAGGAGACGTGTTTGGTGAGGCCCGTCAACACTCCCATCACCCCATACTGTCTGCAACTACACAGGATCTCATGGGAACATGTCCGTAATGCTGGCAGTTTCAAAGATGCCATCGTCAAGTTTGATTCCTACATCCAGGAGAACTTGATTCTGCAAAATAAAGAGTTTACCTTGGCTACTTTTGATGTATCCAAATTGAGAGTACAGTTACCAAGAGAGGCCAGGGATAAATCGGTGGTGTTGCCGCCGTATTTGCAGCATCCTCGGGTATTTGACTTGCTGAATGAATATATCAAGTGGCAGAAAACCCACCCTGAATCGTTGTCTTACACCGCCTCCTCATTGTCTAACGTCATCACTGCCTTAGAGGTTGAAGTTGAAAATGAAGAAGATATAATTAGAGTTTCTACTTCTTCTTCCTCAACACCTCCACCAGCTTCAGAAAATGAAGATGAAGTGGTTACAGACTCTTCTGACCTCAAAGACACAAAGAGCAAATCTACTGTTAACTTATACAGCAAATTATTGATCCAATTAGCTAAAAAATCGTTACCTTCAAGTGAACATCCCACAGTGTTGGTCAAACCTCATGATTCTGCCCAAGATGTTCGTGTTTTCTTGGCCGAACGTTCCAAAATCCTTTATCTTTCAAATTTGCCTTCAGATACTACTCAATCAGAATTGGAATCATGGTTTACGCAATACGGTGGAAGACCTATTGCATTTTGGACTTTAAAAACCTTGGACTCTGATAAAAACACTTCCAATAAGAAAAAGGGTATCTCGGGATTCGCTGTGTTTGCAACTCACGAAGAAGCCACCGAATCATTGGCTATGAATGGTAGAGCCCTCAATGATAGAGCCGTCGAAGTTCAAGCTTCTTCCACAAGAGTTTTGGATAAAGCTAGTGACATTTTAACTCCTTTCCCTCCTTCTAAAAATAGATACAGACCTGGTGATTGGACTTGTCCATCTTGTGGATTCTCAAATTTCCAAAGAAGAACTCATTGTTTTAGATGTTCTTTCCCTGCCTCGAGCGCAGTGGCTATTCAAGAATCTATTTATTCCAATACTAACTTGAGTTCTCGTCGTACAAATAATTCACATTCCGGTTCTTCATCCAATGGAAATTCGTCTGTTTCTAACCAAGCACATGAAAAAATAGCTATGAACGCAGCAGTGGTTAACGCTGCAGCTGCATTGAAATCTAGTTCGTTCAACTCATCTAACTATCAAGACAATCAAGGATTTTTCTCTTCTCAAAATTTGGGTAATTCCATTGGCCACTCAAATAACTCTAACAATAATGGTAACGATCATGGCAACCAAAATAATCATCATGGTAACAACACCCACAGTAATAGATCTCATTACGGAAATAATGTTCCATTCAGAGCTGGTGACTGGAAATGCGAAATCTGTGTTTATCATAATTTTGCAAAGAATTTATGTTGTTTGAAATGTGGTGCAGCTAAGCCAGCGATGAATGTGAATCCTCATCAGAACAATACGATTCATTCAGTGAATTCAACGGCCGCTGCTATTGCTGCTGCCACTGCGAGTGGTCAGCCTCTTAATATGACTTCAAGTTTTATGGGATTACAACAGCCTCAACCTCACCACACGGGATATGCCCAATCTCGCAATAATTCTATTAGTTCAGGAACTAGTCATTATTCAAATAATAGTAATAATTCTAACCAGAAGAACCACCAGTTCCATTACAATGGTTCTGGGTTGAGAGGAAGTAGTGGAGGAACTCCTCAACCAATTTTGTCTCAGCAATTAATGTTACTTCAGCAACAACAGCAACAGCAACAATCTCAATCCCAGTCTCATCAATTGCATAACCATCATCAATTGCAACAACAGTATGGTGGTCAAAAGTACTCTCCTGGTGTCACAAATTCTCCAGGTTTGTATGCTAGCTATTCCAACCAGCAATCGTTGAATCAAGCTTATTACAATAAAAACTCGGCTGTTGGTTCTTATTCTGCTTCCACTGGAGGAGAAGAACAGAATAACACTAAAAAAGGATTGCAAGATGTCAATCCTTCGTTTAATCTTCTTTCTAACCAAATCAATTCGTTAAGTTTAAACAACTAACACTTGATTCTTTTGACTGATTCATGTTTTGTTATATTATTCAAGCATTATCTTTAGCACCCCTATCAAAATGGTTTGATTTCAGTTGATTTTTCTTCTTTTTTTTATTGTGTTTGTGTTATAAAATCGTGTATTTCACTTTGGGGTAATCTTTCCATAGTATTTTAGAGTGTTTTGGTTGGTTTGGCCAGCTTATTTTGTTCTCGTTTGCTTTTTTTGCTGATACTGGTCGGCTGCGGTGGTAGTTTAGTGTTAAGATATATATCTGTTCGATTGTTTAGGGCCTACTATAGTGAACCGTGTGTGTATATTGGAAATTTATCCAATTGCAATATTTATAGTAACTGTCCATGATTTTATAGGTAAATGCAATTTGGCTATTATAGTTCAAAACTTGATTCGTCACGTGGTAACATATTTTCGTTTTCGTGAATTAACGACACGTACAAACAAAACTCAACTTTTCACAACTTATTTACAATGGGAGACAAGTACTCAGTCATATTGCCTACTTATAACGAAAGGAGAAATCTCCCTATCTTGGTGTACTTATTGGCCAAAACTTTCAAAGCAGAAAAACTCGACTGGGAAGTTGTGATCGTTGATGATGCCTCTCCAGATGGAACTCAAGAAATTGCCAAGAAGTTGATAGATGTGTTTGGAGCTGACCACATCCAATTAAGACCTCGTGCTGGTAAGTTAGGTTTGGGTACTGCTTATGTGCATGGATTGAACTTTTTTACTGGTAACTTCGTTATCATTATGGACGCTGATTTTTCTCATCATCCAGAAGCTATTCCACAATTCATTGCTAAGCAGAAGACTGAAAACTTTGATATTGTTACTGGTACCAGATATGCCGGTGATGGAGGTGTCTATGGTTGGGACTTAAAGAGAAAGTTGGTTTCTAGGGGTGCTAACTTCTTAGCTGCTACTGTCTTAAGACCAAACGTTTCTGATTTGACTGGATCTTTCAGATTATACAAAAAAGAGGTTTTGTCCAAGATTATTGATGTTACCAAATCCAAGGGTTATGTTTTCCAAATGGAGATGATGGTTAGAGCTAGAGCTTTGGGGTTTTCAGTTGGTGAAGTTCCTATCAACTTTGTAGACAGATTATATGGAGAGTCCAAGTTAGGAGGAGACGAAATTGTGGGTTACTTGAAGGGTGTTTGGACCTTATTTACAAGTGTTTGAGGTAACCAGTCGTTATTACATAATCACTTAGTCATCATGATATATTTGGTAGAAATTTGAAAATGCGTGTAGCTAGTTCAGTAGATATGGCAAAGGATACTTACTTAAAGAAAATATTAGGAGATGATAGATATAATCGGATCCGTAACACCAAAATTTTAATGGTGGGTGCTGGTGGTATTGGGTGTGAACTTTTAAAGGATTTGGTTTTGACTGGGTATGGTGAGATTCACATTGTGGATTTAGATACCATCACATTATCTAATTTGAATCGTCAGTTTCTCTTCAGACATCATGACATCGACAAATCGAAGTCATTAACAGTGGCCAAGGCCGTTGATTCGTTCAACTACTTTAATACTAAGCTTGTTCCTCATCACGGTAATATCATGGATGCCAAACAGTTCCCAATCACCTGGTGGGGTCAATTCAGCTATATATTTAATGCTTTGGATAACTTAGAGGCCAGAAGGTATGTGAACCGGATGTCTCTTTATACGAAAGTCCCATTGATGGAGAGTGGTACCACTGGATTTGATGGTCAAATCCAACCCATTTATCCATATTATAGTGAATGTTTTGATTGCCAATCAAAAGTGACTCCTAAAACTTTTCCAGTATGTACTATTAGATCCACACCATCACAACCAGTCCATTGTATTACGTGGGCTAAGGAATTCTTGTTCCATCAATTGTTTGATGAAGTTGACTCCTCTGCTGGTGGGTTAAATGACGCTGCTAAAATCAAGAGTGAGACCGATGATAAACAAGAAATAGAGAATATGACTGCAGAAGTGAATGAATTGATAGACTTAAGAAAGCTGATTTTCAGCTCCAAATCGAAAAGTTTCTTTAATGAATTAGTTAATAAGATTTTCAAAGTTGATGTGGAAAGATTACTTTTAATCGAGACCTTATGGAAATCAAGGCAAAAACCGACTCCTTTGAATCTTGAACAATTCGAGCAACAATTGATTACCATTTTGAATAGCCCAGAAGAATTGGTTAGAATATTTGGTGAGGAAACAAAAGAATGGTCTACTTTAGAGAATTTGGTTGTTCTCTACAAATCCAGTGAGTCACTTCAAAAGAGACTTGAAGGTAACGAATCTTTCATTGCATTTGACAAAGACGACGAAGATACTTTAAACTTTGTTACTGCATCTGCTAATTTAAGATCTATAATTTTTAATATCGATGTTAAGAGCAAGTTTGATATCAAACAGATAGCGGGTAATATCATCCCAGCCATTGCTACTACTAATGCTATAATATCAGGATTCTCTAGTTTGAGCGGGACGAATTATTTCAAATACAATTTTGAGGCAAGTCATGATTTTTCAGTAATTTTCAAGGAATCATCTTCCATTTTTATCAGTATTAAGCCCAACAAGTATATCACATCAGCCTCATTGGTAGGTCCAAATGATAGGTGTCCCACCTCCTCTATTGCTAGAGGGTTAATAAAACTCACACCTGTTGAAGTGAACGAGCTTTCTTTAAAATGGTTAGTGGATAAGCTTATTGAAAAGTATGACTATGCTGATGATGGAATAGCGTTGATTTTGGGGAAATCGAAACTTATTTACGATGTTGATTTTGATGACAATCTCGAAAAGAAACTTTCTGATCTTAATGGCTTCGTCGATGGCGAGTTATTATTAGTTCAAGATGACACAGATGAACTTGAAAGTATTGAATTATACATAACCATAGTTGACGATCATGAAGGTGACTACTTACCAGCATTGAAGTTAGGAGAGAAGAAGATAATTTTAGAAGAGAAGAGCAACGGAACTTCTGGAGATCATGATGTCACCACCGATACCATTCTAATAGATGAAGAGGACGAAGATTTGGTAGAAGTGACTGAGCCGGCTGTTAAGAAGAGAAAGATAGAAGTAGAGGTGTTGTAACGTGGTAGTCAAAATAATAAACATTTAAGTTAATTTAAAATGTAATAGTAAAGAGTATTGAGTAATCAGCTATTTAGATAAGGGTTCCATAGAATAAAATCAATTGCTTCTAACCCATAAAATTATCATAATTATTAAAGTTATTTATAATTCCACTCAACAATATTTAGCCCCAATAAGCACTTTATTTAACTGTTGAATTTCAAAATCAAAATTATATAAAGATCCATTAAAAAGAACACCATAATTTAACGAATTTCCATTAGTAACTAAAAAGTGGTAGTAAGACGTTAATCTCAAGTAAATAAATAATAAATTAGATGAGTATCTTGCAAAGTAACATTTATAAATGACATCATTATACTCATTGCATTCGGGGTTTTGTGGACTGTTATACTCGAAGAGATTTGGACTTTGAGATTTGGACTTCGAGATTTGGACTTTTTACAAATTAATAATGTATGCAGTGTCCAAATTTCTTCCGAAATATTCATTTGAAATTCTGCAAGCCCTTTATAACTAACCACTCCAGAAATATCAGCTTTCTCTATTGTTCGATTTATTCTTCTTTCTCAACCTCTGCCCCTCGTCTACATTGCTATTGTGTGCGCGCTTACATAATCCCTACGTGCCACTGTGTTGGACAACAATATATAAATCGTGATCCGTTACTACTGTTCATTAATCATTTCAAGATGTCGTGGCAAGCTTATACAGACAATTTAGTGGCAACCGGTAAGATCGATAAGGCCGCCTTATACTCACGTGCTGGTGATTCCTTGTGGGCTCAATCTTCTAGCTTCGAATTACAGTCAAATGAAATCACTGGTATTGCTCAAGGCTTTGATGATGCTTCCAACTTACAAGCTCATGGTTTACATGTTCAGGGCCAAAAGTACTTCTTGTTGAGAGCCGATGATAGATCTATTTACGGTAAGCACGAGGCCGAAGGTGTGGTTGCTGTCAGAACCAAACAAGCCATTTTGATTGCTCATTACCCAGCAGGAGTTGTTGCAGGAGAAGCCACTACAGTTGTTGAGAAGTTGGCTGATTATTTAATTAGCGTAGGCTATTAGTTAGTCAATATAAACATATAGGAGTCTAAGTTGCCAGAATTGGAGTAGGTGTCGTCGTTGAGATTTAATTGTCAATGATATCATGAATAGTCGAATTAGAGAAAGACACTTATTCTCAACGGAAATGGGAAAGAGACTAATTGTAAGTAATAATTGGGCATTGATTCAAGTCAATTGACCATAATTTCAAGCCAATTGCAGAGTTTGTTAAAAAAGTGTGATAGATTTCAATATACATTAATCTGAGAATTATAGCATCTGAATCGAGTCAAACCTCTATTTATTAACTCAGGCAATAATACATTATTTAAACAGTCCAATGATTACCTTGAGAAATACCTTGTAATTAATTTGCACTTAATTTGTTATTCAGGTAAAAGTTAGAAGTTACATTGATAAATTAATTAAATACAATGACTCTCCACAGCCAATCATTTACATGGGTTAAAACCTGTATACTTAGATCAATTAGTAAATAACCTATACTAAATAGACTTAAAGTGTGCGTATTGACCCAATTAAGTATATGCCATCTATTGAGTAACCACTGAATCAGTCCACGGAGACTGATTCTCTACATTTTTGACTTTCAGACCATTTGTGCCTATTAACATTCATTCACAGACTATATATGTTTGAGTCATACTTTGACATTACCTACAACTTGAAATGCTCATCATTAACCCCCTCCATGGTCTTTGGCACACGTACAGCAAGGCCAATAGGATTAATAATAGCACTGTCTATGTCCCAAATACCTCCCTTGTAGTATACATCGGTCTTCAAAAACTCAATCACTTCTTCTCTAGAGTTAAGGAGCAAATGCAAGTTGCTACCAGCGAATTGGGTTTTGGCATCGTCTTTGTAAATGGCACCAGCAGACTTGATGATTCCCTTGTTAGCATTAGGAACGATATCCTTTACGTGTTGAGCTCTGAACTTGGTTCTGTCGACACCTGGTTTGTCGAAAATCACGACGTTGTATTCTTGGGCCATTTTACTAGAGGAAAAGGATCTTATAGGGGACTTAAACGATCTGAATGCTTGTCTCATATGGATGGGGGCAATTGACAAAATGGCTAAATGCAGTACCGTATAGACTTCCAACTTTGAGTGGGGTAGCCTTCTAGGATTCTCTAAATATGCAGTACCCAATGTAGAGTGTGACGAACAAAATTAAATCATAAATAATTGGTGGTAGAAGAACTAGAATAATCTTGATTATAGACTGACAAGAGTTGTGATCTGACATATTTATTCTTTTGGAAGAAATAATTGTAATGATTCCCATACGTTCATAAAGAAGATCCATATATGGACAAGAAACGAATTATATATAAGTACATATCAAATCTAAATTACTTCTAGTTTATCTATACTTTGTCAGTACTAATTGGTTGTATTTGGCACATGTTTCTTTTTTGTTTTGTTTTTTATTTAATTTATTTGGCCAAGTACAGTTAATCTTGGTGACAACATCTTTCATATGCTATTCGCTTAACTTCTAGCATTGTTCGTTTAATATAGATAAAAAACTTTCAGATTTGATATAACCACTTAGGGTCGTTCATGGATTATTAGACTAAGTAACGAAAATTACTTTGCAATCAAGGCATTATCTCCCGAAGTTCATATACAAACAAGATCTAATCTCACTTTGTTGGACTTCGAGAATGCTTCTACTTACCTATCTCTAGTAAAACTTTATTTTATATTATATATTTTATTTTCGCTGGCTTGGCCAACCTACACTTATTCTACTTGTGTTTATTATAGTATTAGCTGGAATACCATTTCATGATGGGATACCCATGGCTACCAGCCAGGTATCAGCCAAGGCCCAATATGATAACAAATCCGGGCAAGTCCAATTTCTTAGACGACCCTTAGCATAATTAACCCAATTAAATAATTATGTTGAAATATAGTTCTGTTATCATTCTTGGACAATAATGCAATGAATCGAAATATTCGATGAGTCAATTAAGCACTAGAAGCGGTGTCAATTGGAGCGTATACTCTGAGTCTCTCTTTTCTTGGTCCCAATTGGTCGGTCTTGATACCACTTCCAAATTGCTTACCAAATGGAGAGTGACTTGGAATCAATACATTAGGCACAGCAGTGGTGTCAGTGATTCTTCTATACTGTTTTTGACCTATACCTCCCTTGTCTCTGATAAGTCCCTTGATGAACGATGTCTTGTATCTTTTCAAATAGTTTTCGTTTCTGGCATTTTCACGTTCTCCGCTATCTTGTTCCTTATACAATGGAGTGGACACCAATGGCTTGTCGGTTTTTTCATGGTTCTTGTACACCAAAAGAGCTCCGGCAGCTGCTGCGATACCGAACACCTTGGCAAGGTTGATTTCAATAGGCTTGTTTTCGGTAACCTTGTGGTGGGCATCATGGGAAGATGAGTTGAATCTTCTGCTGTTCTGGGCTATGGAACGTGCCACGGGGGCTCTAACTCTTGTAAACATGTTGATGAAGAATATAGTTGTTCTTTCAAAAAAATGAGGTGTATAAAATTTGGGCCAATGAGAAGTGATTAATTTCAAACACACGTGATAAACCACGCGTGACATATCACGTGACGCATATACATTTCGGTGCTCAAGTACTATTGTTGGAAGTATTCCTAAACTAGAAGAAGGGCCATAAAAGAATTTAGAATTTTGATTTTAACACAAACCTATTCTACAATAACTACTTTATTTGAATAATATTCAGCATTTTATTAAATCTTTATGGATTCTAGCACGTAAATTATATCTAGGCACGGAATGAATGGGAATTGAAAATGCAAATGCCTATACATAATGCACGCGTATTGGGTATAAACAAAAATCAATGCTAATATATGAACGAGGCATTAAAAATTAAGGATGAATAAATGAAAGAATGTTTATGAATAAATGAAAGAATGTTGATGAATAAATGATGGTGAATAATATGTCTCATTTTCATGGCATGGAATAAATCGACTATTATTAAAATATAATGAGTTAGTTAATTATTGGGGCCTCATTAGGTATGCTAGGATTAATGGCGATTTGTATATTAGATTAGGGCCCGTACACATTTATGCCCATTAACGATTGGATCCCCATTGCTGCCACTTAGGATTTCTAGCTTGATTATAATTAAGACCAACTACTGTATTATTCTGAACGATCCCCTTTGGACCCTTCAGAGAAAACTTGGTAACGATAAATTCGGATGCTATTAAAAAGGCTGGAGTGAGCATAAACAACCCGCTATTGGTGAAAGGCTTCATCATGCTAAATAGGATTTGATGCTAAAGGATTAAGGTGATATCACTACCAGAGTGAATAGACCTAATATATAGCAAGAGCCAACTATAAGGAAGATAAGTAATGACAATTAGAAAGGAGATGATCGGAATGAAAATTTGAAGTTGCTGCAGGCGGGATGATCCCGATTGCGGCTCACGTGACACGTGCCGCTTAGCATTTAACCCCACATTTCTACGATTAGTCACTAAATTTACATTAAGTATTTAGAAAGTAGTACAAACAAATAGGAGAAAGGAAAAGAACAGATGACACGTATAAATCATTGAACAAATATTTAGAGATCAACAAGGATATTGAAGCTCTACTGATTTGAGGTAGCAATCAACTATTACCTTGACAAACTGCTAATTATTCATTGACAGTAAGTTACTTCAACAATATCTAACTGTATAAGTCATCATCTTCTTCCACATTGCCGAAAGATGCACCTCCATTACCATTATTGGCGGCTCCATCTTCAGCTGGCAAAGTGGCCCCACCAGTGCTGTTTTCGGAAAATCTGAAATTGGTGAATTGACCTCTGGATGCTTGTAATTGCTGAGCGTAGGCCTCGTAACGACGCAATTCAGCTTCAGAAACAGAACGCTTAGCGGTTTTCATAGCCTCTTCAAAGTGTGCTCTGGTGATATATGGAACCGGATCTTCTTCTTCTTCCTCTTCCGTAATAGGAGCCTTCATGTCAACGTCTTCTTCAGTCTTGACTTTTTCCTTTTCAGCCTTAGCCTTTTGGCTCTGGATATAAGCTTCAATGGAATCCTTGATTGCAAATTTGGCTGATCTTTGAACGATGTATGACAAATCTGCACCAGAGAATCCATGAGTAATCTTGGCAATTTCCAATAAGTCCAATCCTGGTTCTAATGGAGTGTTTCTCAATTGAGCTTGTAAGATAGACAATCTAGCGGTTTCATCCGGTAATGGAACATAAATTAATTGATCCAATCTACCTGGTCTCAATAAAGCAGGATCAATTTGATCTGGTCTATTAGTAGCTCCAATAACGAAGACGTTCTTCTTGGCGTTCATACCATCCATTTCTGTCAATAATTGGTTAACAACACGATCGGAAGCTCCACCAGCATCTCCTTGAGAAGCACCTCTAGCCTTGGCAATAGAATCCAATTCATCTAAGAACACAACGGTTGGAGCAGCGGCTCTAGCTTTATCGAAAATATCACGAATATTAGATTCGGATTCACCGTACCACATACTTAATAATTCAGGACCTTTAACAGAAATAAAGTTGGCAGAAACTTCAGTTGCAACAGCCTTAGCCAAGAGAGTTTTACCAGTACCAGGTGGACCAAAGAATAAGACACCCTTGGTTGGAGCCAAACCGAACTTTTGATATTGTTCTGGATGTAAAACTGGGTATTCCACAGTTTCCTTTAATTCGTTCTTGATAGTATCTAAACCACCAATGTCATCCCAAGTGACATTAACATTTTCGACAACAGTTTCACGCAATGCAGATGGGTTAGAGTTACCAAGAGCAAACTTGAAGTTCTCCATAGTAACACCTAAGGAGTTCAAAACATCGGCATCGATGGTATCTTCTTCCAAGTCGATTAGATCCATCTTTTCACGAATTTGTTGCATGGCAGCTTCGGAACATAAGGAAGCAATATCAGCACCCACGAAACCATGAGTTTCAGAAGCAATTGCTTCTAAATCAACATCATCAGCCAACTTCATATTCTTTGTATGAATTCTCAAGATTTCCAAACGGCCTTCAGCATCTGGAACACCAATGTCAACTTCTCTATCAAATCTACCAAATCTTCTCAAGGCAGGATCGATCGAGTTTGGTCTATTAGTAGCAGCAATAACAACAATGTTTGATCTAGCTTTCATACCATCCATCAAGGTCAACAATTGAGAAACAACTCTTCTTTCAACTTCACCGTTAGTTTTATCTCTCTTTGGAGCAATAGAATCAATTTCATCAATAAAGATAATTGATGGCGAATTCTTTTCAGCTTCTTCGAAAGCCTTTCTCAAGTTAGATTCGGATTCACCCGCCATTTTAGACATAATTTCAGGACCATTTATCAAAAAGAAGAAAGCACCTGTTTCATTTGCCACAGCTCTAGCCATGACAGTTTTACCAGTACCAGGAGGACCGTACATAAGAATACCCTTTGGAGGCTTAATACCAATGGATTTAAACAATTGAGGGTGTCTCAATGGCAATTCTACCAATTCTCTAATTTGGGCCATTTGCTTCTTACAACCACCAATGTCATCGTAACCCACATCATTCAAGTTGTTTTCTTCATCTTCACGGTTGATTGGTTCACCTTCACAATGAATAATGGTATCTTGAGCCACAATGGCGATTTCTTCAGGGTCAACTTCCACCACTTTAAACTCGACTTGTCTCATACCACCTCTGACTGTGAACAAATCACCCTTTCTAACAGGTCTGTAAGCTTCCACGAAATATGGTTTCAAGTAGAGATCGAATAAAGATCCAGTGATACCTTCAACGGTGTCAGCAATTGGTAAGACAGAAATTCTGTTGGCGTATTTTATATCAGGGCAAGGATGAATAGAGATAATATCACCCAAACGAACTCTCAAATTGTTACGGACACAACGATTGATTCTGGCAACACCATCATCCATATCGTCATCAGCCAATACGATCAAGACAGTGTCCCTTCTCTTTTTACCCTTAACGAGCACAGTGTCACCACGGAACAATTGCAACAATTCCATAGTGTTTGAGGACATGGTGATGACGGAGTTATCGTCGTTGACGGCGTCATCTACAATCAATGCATTGTCCTTCTTTTTCCGTCTTAAGATAGCGGTAGCGGTTCTGTCCTCAATGGACTGGGCACCAGAAGCATCCAAATGTCCTGTTGGTTTTTTATCGTCACCCATGGTTGTATTCTAGTGTATGAAAGTGAGAAGAAAGTGCCACTTGTGATTTCTCAACTATCAGCAAACGTTGAGATTTGTGTTTGCAACGACTTCTACCTGGTTAGATCTGGAAAGTTTACAGCCAATGACTCTATAGGGGATCAGAACTGCAAGATAAGTATTGGAAAATTAGTCCAATAATGATCGATATAGTGGTAACTGGGGGAATAGGCTCCTTATATAGGATATGCTTATGCAGGACTGATTTCGGTGGCGAATACTGTCTACCTACGGGTGGGTGGTGAGATTGTGCCTCTCACGCAAATGATTCCTTTATATAGTGCACAATCATATTCTATCATGTTCTATTCCAACAGCAGAAAAGAATAGTGAATATTATTAGTGGGTGAACAATTGAGTATATATATTGATTCTAGTATAAGTGGTATGTAATTTTCAGGTTTTCTTCAAGAATGAGTTAGCAGAATAATGTAGATGTTATGAGTGTGGGGAAATCCCATTTTGATATAAATTTTGATAATAAGATCAAGATTACACCTTTGAATATTTACCTTAAACTCTTGAACGTTGGGCCCAGTTGTTTTTACCATAAATATGGGAAACTGGGTATTATTTAAAAATTCATAATGAAAAAATTGGATTTATTAGTCTCGTATTTTGATAATTATTCATACTCGTTCAATAGTAGCCTAAATTGATGGTTCCAGTTCCATAGACTATTATCTTGAAGTTCAAAGCTTGCTCATTTTACATGATACTTAGGTGTGGTTTTGTACAAGTTTCTATCGTTTTGTCTTATCTCCTAGCAGGAATCTATAATGGATGCGATACGCTCAAAGCACCACCAAGAGAGACTTGATTTTTCAGACAAAATTGGTTCATAGTATTTCCCCACATTATACCAACTGTCTGGATTTAGACATTTGTCAATCATGTCCAATTTTCTTCAATTGTGAAATTGCCATAGTGGGTTCCTTATTCATTGACTTTTGTATTGCACCTAAGTCGTCCTTATTTCTGACACTACTTCTATTCGCGGACTAATTAACCACTACAGTCAAAATGGCCTCTGCTGCATCCAACGCCTCGTGTATCTTTTGTAAGATCATCAAAGGAGAAATTCCTTCCTTCAAGTTGATTGAGACTTCATTGTCTTACTCTTTTTTGGATATCCAGCCCACCGCTGAGGCCCATGTATTAGTTATCCCCAAGTATCACGGAGCCAAACTCCACAACATCCCCGATGAATACTTAGCTGACATCTTGCCTGTGGTTAAGAAGTTGACCAAGGCCTTGAAATTGGACACCAATAACACTCCTGAAGGTGAAGGATACAACATTCTTCAGAACAATGGAAGAATTGCCCACCAAATTGTTGACCATGTTCACTTCCACCTTATTCCTAAGAGGGATGAGGCCACTGGTTTAGGAGTTGGATGGCCTGCCCAAGAAACTGATTTTGAAGCTTTGGGCAAGTTGCACAAGCAATTGCAAGAGGAATTGTCGAAGTTGTAAACAGTGATCGATCAACTATGTACTTTGGGATCTTGCCATGAGCTTAGTTAGCGGTGATGATTTACGTATTCAATAAAATAGCCATTCTATGCAAAAATTGTAGTTGCTGTGTATTTCAAGAACCAGAACATTAAAACGCCTAATTTCAAATGATTCCAAAGATGTTTACAATCGGCAAGACGTGAAAAGGGAAAAGTTAATGATTAAAATCAAACCAAGTTTACCTAAGATCATTATCAATTTTGAGTAGTCATAAATAGAAACTTTTAAGTCCCTTGATCAATGCATTTCATATGTTAAACTCTAATCTAATTTGTCAGTCAAAGAAGTTGATTTAGTAACAACTAGATTCTAAGTTAAATTATATCAATAATTATAATAAGTTTACAATAACCTATATAAATTCTGTAATCCATTTGTAGTTTTTATTAAAGAATTGACCCAAGGCACATGTCCAACGACCTCTATTATAAAATTCCTCCTATAAACCCCCCAAAGTATCCTACTATATAACTGGTAAACCATGTCAACGTGGTTGCACCAAACGGAAAGTAGCTCACAGTATAATAAGCCACCGCCAAAATCTCGATGACACTAGTGATTATGGTCAAAATGCTGCTCTTCAATATGACGGCCGAATATAATGTAGCCAATACTGACCCAAGAAAAACACTTGTAAATACAATTCTGTTGGCAGAAAGTAAATGGTGAATATACGCTTTGGGACCCTGTAGAATTCCAAATGACACGATGAACAAAATCGACCCCATGGACCAAATCAACCCAAATTTACGGGGACGCAATGCTAATACTGGAAACAAGAAAAAACTGAGAAAGAAACATAGGATCGACCCCGCAAGACACGTTATAAACCCCACCAATCTCTCAAATCTTGAAAGCCCAAACCACGAAGGTTCTTGAACCGAATCGGTTGAAGTACTGGTGGTTGGTAATGCACTGTATAAATCATTGGCACTGGATTTGACGTAATCGGTCCATTCAGACAAAATCGGCATGGCACCACTTCCAGTACCTCCAGAGGGAGCTGATGAAGGTCTATTATTCCAATTCTGGAACAGTTGTCTGAAGAAGTTCTCTGATTCAGACATGCTGGCTTTTGTTTTGCCACTGAGATTAAGCAAATTCTTTTCTTTTTTTAAACTGGCTGACTTAGCAGATAAAGTATATGGAATCCAGCAAAAGAATCGACTGTTAGTAGTCAAGATAATCACACTTAAATACTGTTATAGGTGGAGTTGCCGTTGATGGTAATTACCCCAGGCAAACAAACTCACAGAAACATGGCCGGGTAACCCCAGTCTCAAAAAAATCCCACCAACCAAAACTAATAGCTAGGGGCTAGACCATTTCGTTTATACAACAAACATTATAGGAAGCTTCTTGAAGACTCACAAGCTTAGGAAAGTACACTGCTTCCTTAAATTCAACTAATTGTCGTTTGTTACAAGTCAAGAGTGAACTTTAGTGTGACTCAAGAACAAACTACGCTAGAGCGACAGTAACATTACAAATTGAAGTACCACCATTAATTACGACAACATCTCAAAAGAAAGTGTCACAACTTGTTAAACATTTGTTGAATTTTGATTGGGTGCAGTTAGTGAGCTTACCGTGCAATTCTACCAGTACATTTAATTAATAGTTCATTCATACACATTGCCATAAAAATATTCACAATTTCTATAATTCAGAACCATGGAAGAGTTTTTGAAAGATAGTCCCTCGGACTACAACAACCAAATCAATGGAAGTTCCAGTAACACCACCCCAAACGTTGCCAATAGCCAATATAGCGGAGCAGGAAGCAGCAATGGCAATTTCCCGGGAAGCGATTTTTCCCTTGAAGATGCTGGATTTGGTTACAACAATCAAGTTGGCCAGGAATACTTAAGTCCAGCCTCAAAGCAACTGCAATTGAATCAAGGAAGTAATTATGCTGATTATAATAATGGGTTCAACCCTGAACAGGTAGATTTTACCAATCCCGTTAATACATTAAACGATCCCTTTTTAGAAGATTTGGAAAACCTTAACTTTCCTCAGAATATGGGGTTGAACCCACAAAATACAAATCCTCAATTCATAAACCCAGCCACCACCTCAAATCTTGATGAGATTATTTCACCTCAAAACAATGCCTCGTTTGATAATGGGAACAACTCATTTTTAAACCCTCGTTATTTTTCACCACCAAGCAGAAATGTTAACTTTAATTCCTTGAACTCCATAGCAGAAGATAGTAACACATTCAGTCCAAACTTATCGAGGCATGGCAGTATCAGTGTTCCCAATAACCAATACAGTAATAGTTTTAACACAGTAACCGGCCCAGATCTCAACACTGGATCCTATCTTTCTCCTCAAGCCAACTCGCAATATGTATCTCCAAATTACGATTCTTTTGATACGCTAAGATCCCCTTCCAACTCCTATTTGTCATCACCTCCACAATTTCAACACACTAGAGTGCCTTCAGGTAATATAAGCACAAGTATTCCAGCACCTCCCATCAAACAAGAACAAAGTACCAATTTGTTATCTCCACCAACAACTTCGAGTATTAGTACTTCCGTTCCAAGCGGTGGTAATTCCAGAGATTCTTTACCAACAAAGCAATTAACAAAGGAGGAAAAATTGAAGAGAAGGCGTGAATTCCATAATGCAGTTGAAAGAAGAAGACGTGATTTGATCAAAGAAAGAATTAAAGAATTGGGATTGATTGTACCACCATCCTTGTTGAATCCACAATTATGTGCAGTTCAGATGTTACAGAAGAATACAAGCCTAAATTCAAGTGGAATTAATGACTTGATAACAAGTATTAAAGTCAAAGAAACAAAACCAAATAAGAGCACCATTCTTAATAAGTCCGTGGACTACATAGAACATTTGAAGTACGTTTTGAAACAACAAGAAAAAGCGAAACAAGATTTGACTAAGAAGATTTTGGCACTTCAACGATCCTTGAATGCTGGTAATAATAATGGTAATTCTGGTATTTCAAACGAGTTCACAAATTTGAATAATGAACCAGGAAATTCCCAATCCTTGGGCGATCTTGATTCTGCTAATATTAATAATGAATCCTATTTTAATCCTGATGACTTTTTTCTGGATATGATTGGAAATGTAAATCCAAATCCTAACCTGAATGGTTTATTGAACAACAATGGGAACAGTAACTTTTTTTAAGAGTTAGCAATTTTCCAATAATGTATCCTTATGGACTGCTCGTTAATGGGTTTGTTATAGATCAAGCCAAGTATGGAAATTTTGGTTCTATTGATTGGAATCAAGATAGTTCTTTACGAGCTCTTATTGGAGCACCAATTAATATCCACCTTTGATGAAGACTTTTAACATGTTATGTTGTATCCTGTATAGATTTTGGTTTCCTATGTATAAATTTGTTATATAATCAGAGTTATGTGAACTACAGTGTAATATGGATGAAGTGGGCAATATTTAACGTCAGCAATTATTCTAATGTGCCTGAGTTTTTAAATTTATTAAATGATGCAATTATTTATACATTTGTTTCAGCTTTGCGATTGGGAATTGTTTCATTTCCTGTTCTTTCTTTTGAATTTGGCAACCATGGAATTTAAATCTGACTTTTTATCAGTATTTTCTTCAGTTCTTTGTTTCTTTTTGGGTCTTCCATCATATGTCTTTCTCTTTGAACGTTCCTTCAAGATCTTCTTCATTGTCTCAGTCTTCTTGAATTCAGTATTTGTAGGATCAATTGCATAATCATGATTTTCAAAAATTTCTTTAAATCTAGGATCGTTCAAATCAGCTTCAAAGTTATCTTGAGCCATCTCATCATCAAACTTTCCTCTCTTCTTTCCTTTCTTTCCTTTCTGTTTTTCGGATTTTATCACATCTTTCATGTTGAAATGCTTGGCTTCTTGCTCATCGTTATCTTCGTTCATCATAATTAATTCCAATTCTGCTTTTGCTTTTTCGTCAACTTCTATAGGTCCCTTCTTGCTCTTGGATTTGGGTTGTTCCTCTGACTTTTCGGTCTTTTGTTCCTTGAACTTCTCCATTCTACGCTTACGACGTTCTTTTTCTTTACGCTTATAAGCATCAATGGTAGATTCTGGTTCCTTTTCAGCATCTTCTGGCTTGGATGTTGGACCAGATCCTTCTAATGCAGGATTAAATGTAATTTCCATATCGACTTCATCATTGTCATCTTCATCAAATTTAGGCTGCTTTGCTTTGAATTTGTCGCCTAATAAACTTTGGTACTTATTTTTAAGGTCAGCATCTTCTTCTTCTTCTTCACTATCAGATGCCAAATATGCTTTGAAGTCCATATCATCTATTTCCTTTTGTGAAAATTGTCTGCTTGCAAATTGCAATCTTTCCTTTGGGGTTTCATCCCAAGTTAACTTGACTTTAGAATGTTGTAACGCATCGGTCACAAATGTAGAGTTTGGCCTATATTTCGAAGAGATTTTGGTACAAATATCGGTAGCTTCACTCTCGTCGAATTCCATCTCTTCTGGAATGTATCTCAAGTCAAAAATGTTTGCAGTAGACTCAAATTCAGTACCATCACAATTATCATAAATTCTTTTGGCAGTAGCTACGCAGTCACACTTGATCACAGCATAATAATATCTTAATCTTTGTAATTGATAACGACGCAACGCTTTCGAATCATAATCTTCTTCACCAGTATCTTCTTCATATAGCTTTCTTGTAGCCCTTTCCAAACCTTCGGCATTATTAACATCGAGGTCATCGTCGGAATCATCATCTGAATCCTTGGACTTCTTTGTTTTTTTAGACTGAAACAACTCTTTAGGAGGACCTTCGATTTCTTCTTTTTGCATTTGCTCTTTACCATATTCCGAAGGGAAAATTGTAACAGACTTAATAAATCCATTCTGAGGGACAAAGGATACAAATGTGGCCATAAGATCAACAGCCTTCACGTTATCCCAATCCATATTAACCACTGCGAAAGAGCTGGTGGGATCACCTTCTTCGGGTTTTTGGTCTTCCATTTCCAATTCAGACTCTTCTTCTTCAAATATTACTGAATTTGCATCAGAATCAGAATCGGAGTCGGAGTCGGAATCTGAGTCGGAGTCTGAAGAGACTAATCCCTCACCTCTAGCTCTGTCCAAGCCGTCTTCAACTAAAGTCTCAGCATCTGAGCCGCTTTCACTGTCAGATTCACTTACAAGCTTGACCTGTTCATCTTGATTTTTTCTATCTTCATCTTGGTCAATTTTTGGTTCTTGCTCATCGCTGTCACTTTCTTCATCTTCATCTTCATCTTCCTTATCCTCTTCATCTTCTTCAAAGTACTTATCAAACTGATCCTCGTCCTCTTTCAACTTTCTTCCATACCTATCAACCTTGGCCCTTTTACCACTGGCTCTAGTGTTTAACTTTTTCAACACATCTTTGGAGAAACGCTCATCCACCTTCACCTTCAACTGCTTCAAGTTTGGCAACTTGAAACGAGGATCATTATGCACCGACTTAAACCGTTCATCGGTGGTGACTGGAGTCTTATTCCCCTTTTCTTGAGAACCTTTCTTTCCTTTAGCCATTGTACTGTCTATATATTCATATATTTGAGTATCTTAAAAGACTAAAAATTTCGGCCATCGCGCATCGGTTTCGTGCACATAGTTAACTAAATAAGAACTAACTATATTGATCCACCACTGGAATTATTGCCTACCAATCCAACCATTTCAAGGAAAGCCCTTTCTTCTCCCAAATTCCTTAAATTAACACTCTGTCGAGCCTCGGCCTGTTTTTCTTCCCATTCCCATTGCTTTCTCTGTTCTTCCAATTCTTTTGTAGACCCTACGCCCCAGACTTCCAAATCGGTAATTATGAATCTGTCTTCGAAATCGGATTTCTGCACCTGCGGTTGAGTTGAGCCGGAGAAGTAGGTGGTGGAATTGGTCTTAAGACCTACAATATGCCTGAATACAGCAAATTCGAGATTCATCTCAATTGTCAAGGAAACATCTCCTGGGAGGTATTTTTTGATTCCAGCCTTGCTAATAGGCTGACTATTACCAAAACCGAGCCCCAATCCTGTATTATTGAAGTAAATCAGTTCACCATTTAGAATGGGGTTGTGCACACTTTTGTAGAAATCCATGCGAGGCAGTATCGAGAGTATGATGGTGTTTTCGTCCCCAAAGTTCTTCTTGTTGGAATGCTTCCATGGTTGGTTTACAAGAACAGCATATGTGATCTTATCATTATCCGCTTGCCAGTCTAATTTGGAGTTTTCGGTTGACCGAAAGAATCTTGGGTACTCCGAATTGAAGGTTTCATATCGCTTATTAGTGTTAATCGTCTTATTTTTTAGCCTCTTTCCACTGACTATAAACAAGGTCGGAGCTTGCCATTTGAAAATCTTCAGCTCTAAAGATCTGATAGAAAATCCCGATTCTGAGCCCAGATATAATTTAATTAAATTTTGATTCGAAATTTCAATTTCAGATCCTAGACTCTTGACGATAGTGCGCATAAATGATATTGATGCATTGTTAATAAGTCGAGACTCTTTAAATTTAGGAAATCCTTTCTTTTTCTTTCCTGTCTCTTCAATCTTCACTTCAGGGGGTCTCTCTGGTTCTTTCAGGAGGTCTCTTTCTTCTATAGGGGAAAATATACCTCTCTTGAATAAAAACTGGAACGAATCACTTAGAAAATGAGGTAATTTAGAAAACCCTTTACTAAAATCATCATAACTTAAAGTTAATGAATCGATATTTGAGGTGGTTACATTAATATTAAAATATTTTAAAATTGATAGACCATAAAACTCGAATTCTGACCACCTCTTCAAGTTTTTAATTATGTTTTCTTTCATTACCAAATGTAATTGCCTGGGAATTGAATTTATGATTAGGAAAAATGTCACGAGAAGGAGTAAATTCGAGGCCTTGAGTTTGAGACTATGTAAATCAATATCATCGTAGTTATTAATGACATTATAGGTGTCCCATTTTATTAGTTTGGATATTAATTCAGGAGCTTCTTCTCCTGTCAATGGGTGTATCAATTCCACTACTTGGGTTTCTTCTACCAAAGTCTCTTCAGTTGGGGGTTTATGCTTTGTTTCATAGGAAGAATCTGATGATTGTCCAGTATTAGCCAATGCCAATGATATATATACCAACTTGAGATAGTCATAATTATTAGCAAATATCTTCGTGTACCTTCCTGAGTGGATGACGTTGGTTTTGATCAAATCATCGAGGGTTAAGTTGGGCGATATCAGGTCCAGAAGAAATGGGAGGTTTCCCAAAACCTTGAACAGCCCATATAAAAGTCTCACCAACTTGTCTAACGGATTATCCTTCGGAATCTCTTCATCAAATATACCAAGTAGATGAGCCAAATCACTAGGTGTTAGCACTGTTTGGTGTAACGAGCTGATGTTCAATTTAGACGTCAATGCCTTAACCTCAATGTCTCTGAGAAGCAAGAGACACCGGGCCTTATATAGGCCAATTAGCTGATCTTTGGAGAAGTGCTCAAGGATGGTACCCGATTCCACACTACTAGATTGTCCCATTTGCTATGACTGTATTAAGCACTTCTATTGAAGTATAATGCCGTTTGTACTGTGCTTATGGTATCTTTGGCGTATGTAATGGCTTGTATCTGGAACTAAGTAATGCAACAATATACCAATGGTACAATTAATTATATTTGGTAGTAAGAGATGATTATCTGTGAATTGTGGCAAGTGCGGAGGTTCATAATGACCATGCATATTTACAGCTACAAATATCTATAATATGATTACAGTGGTATTGGAGAAGTACGACCTTGTTAATAAGACATGTTTTGTTCTTGAGGTACATAAGTTAACTTATGCCTATGTACCAGTGGTAGATATTGATTTTGAGAAATCAGTAGATATTGATTAGATAAGAAGTTCTAGATCAGATTAGGTGATCTTAAGAAAGTGATAGAAAAGAAGCCTTAATCAGGTTGAATATCACATGCCCCTATGTAGGGTGATTGGAGATTGGAGAATATTGATTACAAATGTGAAACATAATTATGTCAATCATACTTTTCACATTAATATTTATATAATTACGACAGGTTTACTTAATCACCATAAATTTATATCATTAATATGTGAATTACAGAATGGTTGAGATATGAATGATATTTTGTGAATTGCTTACCTTTTCTAATATCAACCAAAATTTGATTAAATACTATTACTCGGAACTGCAACATTATTCAGTGATTCATCTCTATACAATGCTACAATCGGATTTGTTCTTAATAGAATAGTTCCTGAATTCTTGATGGCATGAATTCTAATTTTGTAGATATAACAAAATTGTAAATTCAAAAATTATTCACCCTGACTTTTGATTATCAATTTGTTCGAAGTTGTAATTATCATAAAGCTATGCCAAAAGAATTTCTCTCAACTTATTTTTCGATAAAAGTTCCCACCTCAAAATCTCTCTTTTAATTGAAGCCCATGTCCCTTTAGCCATAGCCAATTCGATCTCCTCATCATCTCTAACAATATTATCGTTATATCTTTGATCACTGGCATCTTGTTTGAGTAACGCCTTGGTGAACGATAACACCACCAAGTTAAAATAGAACCGTATCACACTAATAAGCAAAGTACCGCTTAAAGTAATAAACAACTCTCTGGTTTGTGAAGCAGACTGTTTGGATAAATCCTTAACCGGTGCCGTAACTGGAGTTGCACCAGTAGAAGAAATCTTGGCTTCCAAAGCCCTAGCACTCACTTCCGTGCTCAAACTATCGTCTTCCCGACTGAACCAAAAATGAATAAAGTAGAAAGTATAGAAAACTCCTACCACAGTATCAACTGTATAAACGATGGCCGCGATAGAGAACTTCCGAACGTTCTTTGGTTTGGTATTCAAATGAATCAAAGCCTGGACATAAAATGGCAAGGTGGATATCGCCAACGAGTTGAAAAGCCATTGCCAGAAGTTAATAGGATGTCCTGTGAAAAGTGAAAGGATCCCGTACACTCCACCGGCCTTGTTGATAATGGCAATTCCAAGGATAATTTCCACCCCAATGTAGAGAGGTATAACTCCACAGAATTTCTAAGGTTAGTACTAATTGGTGACAGAGTTCATGTCACTTACTTGTGGGAGCAATAAGGCTAAATTGGATCCAACGGCCATACTAATGTGATGGATATATTGAGTCTCACTCCTAGTCAATTCGCGATTATCTCATCGAAATTTACATCAAAAAATTCCATGTTAGTAGTTATAGATGTCAGTCGAGAAAGTTACAGACAGTTTCCAAGATATAGATGTGTCGTCAGACAGTGATAGTGACTTTTCGGATAGCGAAAGAACACTGACACCAAAAACAATCACTGAAAAAGAGGATATAGTCACCAAATATGCAGACAAAATCAAGACTGAGCCCATCAAGAAGGGTCCCAAAGTTACAAAAGATAGAGCTAACAGAGCTACGGTCGAACAAGTGTTGGACCCGAGGACTATGCGGTTTTTGGCTAAAATCATCAATAAGGGCATACTTTCCAGGATTAATGGTTGTATTAGTACTGGTAAAGAAGCTAATGTCTACCATGGAGATCATGAAGATCCTGAAATATCCACCAAGGAATATGCAGTAAAGATTTATAAAACCTCTATTCTAGTTTTCAAAGATAGAGAACGGTATGTGGATGGAGAGTACAGATTCAGAAACACCAAGGGCCAGAGTAATCCTAGAAAGATGGTCAAAGTCTGGGCTGAAAAGGAATTTAGAAATTTAAAGAGATTATACTTGAATGGTATTCCCTGTCCTGAACCAGTTGAATTGAGATCACATGTATTGGTTATGGAGTATTTAACTAAAGGAAAGGGCCAACCATCTCCAAAACTTCGTGATCACCCTTTCAAGGATGTGGATGAAATTGTACACTATTATCACCAAATGCTCTTCTATATGAGACGTATGTATCAGGAGTGTCGGTTGGTACATGCTGATTTGAGTGAATATAATTCGATTGTGCATCAAGACAAGCTTTATATTATTGACGTTTCCCAATCAGTTGAACCTGACCATCCTATGGCATTGGACTTTTTAAGAATGGATATTAAGAATGTCAATGATTTCTTTTCCAGAAAAAAAATTAATGTGTACCCCGAAAGATTAATATTCAAATACATCACTGATGAAAACCGTTTATTAGGACTTGAGTCTAATAGTGACGAAGAATTAGGAAAGTACTTGGAAACATTACCTTTAAAGACCGAAAATGATGATGAAATTGAGGATGAAATATTCAGGTCTCTTCATTTGGTCAGATCGTTAAACCATTTAGAAGAAAGAGATTTCGAAAAGTTTAGTGAGGGAAAGGTAGATACTTTGAAGGAGCTTGTTCCTGAAGGTGAAGAAGATGATGAAGAAAGTTCGGAAGAGGAATCGGACGATGAGGATTCAGATGATTCAGATGAGAGCTCGGATAATGAAGAAGACGACGAAGATCAACCGAAAAAAGAGTGGAAGCCTCGTGAAGTAGTTTTGAAAGGAAAGAAGCACGAAGACAAAGACGAGAAGAAGGCACGGAAAGAGGCAGCCAAACTCGAGAAGCTGGAGAAGAGAAAGACCAAGATGAAAAAACATGTGAAGAAAAAGATTATCAATAAGAGGAAGGCTAAATAGATTATAGAGACACTAATAGAACACCCCGATTACTAGTGAAGATTTTCATACAAACATTACCATGGATGCCCCATGCTAATAATAAAGTTGGAAACGCCTGTAAAGTACCAGTGCTGGTAAATTATAACCCAGTTTAAAATGTATGCATATAAATATATAAACCAATTTTTAGGCAATCTATTGTGGATAACATATTATATAGACCTCGTGAAAGTACCTTCTCTTGAGCAGTTAAAGTAATAACATTTGTGTTCAATTTATCCACTAAGCTTTTTCATACTATTTTTTAATAAATCATGATATAGATCTGTTTCACATACCATGCAAATGAGAGTAATTATTGAGATTTAATTACAAATACAAAGTTCAGGTATCTTTCTAAATTAGAATCTTACGGCACATATAACACATTTAACCTCTAATTTGCCATATTTATTGGGTAGTTTCCCCCTTTAAATAAATCAACTTACACGACTATAAGCCTGACCATTGTATCCATCAATACTAGTACGAAGTGCTTACTACCTTCCAACTATTTTGGTTTGAGCACGACGTCGAAAAAATTGACACGCGTCAAAAATCACCACCTGTTGATCTTGCTCCACAAGATGTTGAGCTCCATTGCTGGCAAGTGCCTTGTTTTGTTGTTTGCGTTGGCCTCTGTGTCTAATGCCTTGCATTTCTACTTAAACACTGGAGAAACACGTTGTTTCTACGAATCATTGGCCGAAGAAACATTAGTCGTTGGCCGTATCGATGCATATGAACAGAATGGGGTTGATTACTCCAAAAACCGTGACTTAAGAGTGGATATCACTGTTGAGGTAAGTACCAATACGCTGATAGTTGATGGACGTATTCGTGGTTATCATACAGTATGATGCTGAAGTCATAAATGTATGCTGAAGTCATATTACTATCAACTGGAAGCTCTGCCCATAGTACAAATACTAACCATTAGGAAACTTTCGATAACGACGAGCGTGTTGTATCTCAAAAATCCAGTCCAACTGGTGAATTTACCTTCACCTCGTTGGAGTCTGGAGAACATAGGTTCTGTTTGACCCCAATCTACTTAGATGGTACCACTGGAAAGGTACATCGTATCTTCTTTGATGTGGCCATTGGCTCTGCCCACGATTACGTTGACTCCAAGTCTACCAAGAGAGTTGATGCCTTGACTGCCAAAGTTCTTTCTTTGAACAACAAATTGGCTGACATACACAGAGAACAAGAGACCATGAGACAAAGAGAAGCTGTTTTCAGAGACCAATCTGAATCAACTAATAGCAGAGTCATCAGATGGACTTTGGTCCAATTGGCTGTGTTGGTTGGTACTTGTTACTACCAATTGAAGCACTTGAAGAGCTTTTTTGTCAAGCAAAAGATTGTTTAGGTATATACCTCATATATGTCGTCACGCATTGTGATTATATGTTATTACTAGCCTCCAAGCTACTGTATGAAATTCGTTTGACATTATCGTTTGGCAAGGGAAGAGCACTTAGTTTCAATTTTTAGGCTGCAGCACAAGTTATTGAAAACATGAAACTAATCTATGCAGAAGGGTTGAACCCTCAAATTCTGAATTTTCATTATCCACCAATAGTGGCCTCTTCATGGGCAAATGGATTTTATAACCTTCCGTAGGGCCCAAAATTTATAATTCAAATTATGTTTATATCATTCTTCTAAACTTAAACTCCAGGGTGCACTTCCATTATAGTTCAATGGGCTCTATATCGTCAAGGGTAACTATTTCTTCATGTCACTTTTAAATATTTCCTTACTTTTAAATTCCTTTGACTTTAAAATTCCTTTGCCTTTAAAATTCCTTTGAATATAAAATCCCTTTGACTTTTAAGTTTTTCAATATAATCAATTATTAAGTCATATATATATAGAATTCCATCTGATGACTTACTTTATGTTCTCCACACTATTTATTACATACTCAATTTGAAATTCTACACCTTCCAATAAATCATGGCCCTCTGAGCAAGATTTGTATAGATTTACTGAATCATAGGCATCGAATCATAGACATCCAGTTGTTAGTGAATGCTTCACTTACGGTTGTATTCCAATTGCCTCCCATCACATTAAATGCTCACCTCATCGAAAAATGAACTGCAACATGGATCAATCGAAGGAAGAGCTCCTAGCCAGAATACAACATCTAGAACAAGAGAATGAGCGGCTCAGGTCAGCCAAGTCACTCGAATCAACGGCGGATACGCTGCACAGCAAACTGACAACCTCTAATTATCCCAAAATAAATTCACACTTCTCTCTCGATGAGTACAAACGTTATGGGAGACAGATGATAGTACCAGATTTTGGATCCTTGAAGTCACAAATTAAACTAAAGAACTCAAGTATTTTGGTGGTCGGTGCTGGTGGTTTAGGGTGTCCCGCTTTGTTATATTTGTCAGCAGCTGGTATTGGTAATATCGGAATCATTGATGATGATCTCGTAGATACTAGTAATCTACACAGACAAGTATTACACAGTACCGAAACAGTAGGGATGTATAAATGTGAGTCTGCAAGAAGGTACATTAATAGACTCAATCCCCATGTAAAAGTTCAGACATATCCATTCAGACTTCAAAACGATAATGCATTTGATATAATCGGCCGATATGATGTGATTCTTGACTGTACTGATACTCCAGCTACAAGATATTTAATTAACGATGTTGCAGTTCTCTCTGGAAAGACAATTGTTAGTGGTTCGGGATTGAAGACCGAAGGACAGTTATCTGTATTTAATTTCAACAATGTTGGTCCTTGTTACAGATGCTTTTACCCGCACCCTCCATCTCCAGAATCAGTAACTTCTTGTTCAGATGGTGGTGTAATTGGTCCCGTTATTGGACTCTTGGGAATTACTATGGCTGTTGAAACGATCAAAATTTTAACAGAATTTTACACTAACGAGACTTTCAAACCATTCTTATCAATGTACTCGGCATATCCCCAACAAACCTTAAGAGTATTTAAAATGAGAAATAGAAAACCTGATTGTGCGGTGTGTGGAAATTATCCAGAAATACTGAGGTCAAAAGTAGAAGAGAATCAAATCGATTATGCTGCATTTTGTGGATCCATAAATACCAAAGTTTTAAGTCCAAATTTAAGAATTAATGTCAGGGAATTCGCACAAATAGTTAAAACTGATAAATCAATTGTGCTTTTAGATGTCAGACCCAAGGAGCAATTTGATATAACCCAATTGCCTAGCTCTATTAATATTCAATGGGATCCAGTTTTCAGAAAAGCTGAAAGCATTGACGAATACTTGCCTCAAACTTTTGATAAATCAAAAGACCATGTTTATGTTATCTGCCGGTATGGTAACGATTCTCAAATGGCAACCCAGAAGATGATAGAGCATTTAGGATTTAAAAATGTCAAAGACATTATTGGAGGTCTCAACAAATGGAGTGAAGATGTAGATCCAACCATTCCTAAGTATTAATATACGAAAAATAATATACATTATAATACATACCTTGTAACTAAATTCAAAATCTCGTCATATACTACACCGCTACAAATATTTTGGATCTAATCTTTCCAAAATTAATAATCCACTGATGGTCCCTGCTGTGTAAATGGAACTACCAGTAATATTTTCATTCCATGCCAATGCAGAAATGATGGTTTCCGGAGGCGTAATCTGTTGTTGTATGGAAGTTTCATTGGGGATTTCTAAGTAATCTCCAGATAATTTTAATTTGTCATCCTTATAACTGACATTCCATAAGCCTAAAAGATGAATTGCCTTATTCGTTGTTTTTGCATTGAGTAGAAACTTTCTGGCATAATTCGTTATAATAACATCCCCACCTGTGGTACCAGTAATATTGAGTGGATGTCCAAGAATCTCAGACAGTTTAGTAGTCGTAAAAAAAAACTCGTTTTTGTATAATCCATTAACAGTATCGTGGGGTCTGGAGAAAAAATTATAAGCCAAGGACTCAAATGAGTTGGGAGCGACAAACATCTTGAGTGTATAGTTCACACTGGGTTTTGTGGAAGCATTCAAAAGTGGTATTGCCCTACTCTGAATGAAATTTTTATATGTATATGTCATTGCAGTTGATCCTGTAGTGTTGACGTAGATAAGATAGTCATCTTTTTCGATTTCCGCAACCATAAGCGTACTTATAGAACTTTCGCCTATTCGCATAACATAAGAAGGGATTCTTATATCTTCTTCTTCATCCTCATTAGATTCATGGTAAGGAAGCACAAATTCAGCGACGCAGCCATCAACCAACCCAACTAACAACTTATCGTGACCCAAGAAATCGAAAGTAGTAATATTAGTATAATCAAGCAATTTAAATTTCGAGCTTCCGTAGCTAGCATATTGAAGAGAAGATTTTACTACTTGTGCAGTGTCTGGATCAGTCTCTCTAACTTTGAATAAATGAACTTTTCCATCAGTGAAACTACCGATTAAAACACCAATAATCGAATCATCGCCAGTCACATGGATAGGCAACCAATCCAAATTATTTGTGGCACCTATTTGACTCGTTATGTAAACTTTTTGAAGAATCAAAGTCTTTTCCTCCAAATCATATTGCCATAACTGTATGGCTGATTTAATTTGATTCTGTTTATTCTTTTTATGGAAGATGCTCAATTCTGGATGACTGAGACTCTCATTTAAACCACTAGGATTATAAATTATAGATACCGCCAAATAATGGGTCTTTGCTTCCACATTCTCCAAAGATACAGGTAACCATTTCATTGAAACTACTTGACCACCAGCATTTAACACAACTCCATTTCTTTGAAAAAACTCATTCATTTGAGTTGCTTCACCCAATTTTAATGTCTTTTCTATCTCATTATCTCCCTTCTGTAAAGTGATTTCTAACTTGTTATTGAAACCGTCAGTAAACTGAGATCTATCTACTGAAGTCAATTCTGGCTCAGGAATCTTCAAATCATCCGATTCAATCGTCTTAAACACTCTAGATGCCAACCCCCCATTATTTACTTCTCTCTTTACTTGTTCTTCTTCTATATAGAAGAGTGACTTCTGCCACTTCTCTCGATACTTTATAATAAAATCAAAGTATTCCTGATCATATCCATAAATGTGAAGAAATCTTGGTTTAAATGTCAAATCACGTAACAGCTTGATGTTAGACATGATACTGGACGAATTGACAATCTTATTGTTCCAAGGTGATCTGTATAGTTAATGTTTGGGTAAATTGTTTACTTAACTTGTGGATAATGAGACTAACATGCAAAAAAACATGGTGCTGCTTTAATTGAGATTACAGATTGTGAATACTTGAATGAAGCCTACAGCTTGATATGCTGTCTGAAACCCATCCAGACTATGATAATCACGCAAAGGATATGGTTTCTCTGCCTAGATCGGTAGAACTATCAGAAGCTTCACCCAAACCTGAAAAAAAGAAAAAAAGATCCTTCATTGAAGATGATTTCTTCTCACTCAGTTCATTCTCTGATAAGAAGAGTAAGAAGAAGCTGAAGTCTAGGAAAATCAAAGTGGATACTGGAAGCAGTGATCCTCCAACTCAATCGGATGAGATTTTATCTGAAAGAATAGATACTCTGATAAGTTCGAAACCAGATGAATTAGATGTCACTCAGAAAGTTGAGCGTACAAACGGTGATTCTAGCCCAAATAAAATTAGATCAAAGACACCTGAAGCAGCTTCTAACAACGATTTACGATCCCCAGAGATTGAAAATCTCCATCTAGGTGATTCTGGATGCATTAGTTCAAAAGTTAATGATGATTTGAAAATAACCAAGGAAGATGAGTTGGATATGTCATTTATCAACAGCCTTATGGATGAGCATGATGATGATGCTTACAAGTTTTCGGAAGAAAATGAACGACAAAGGATGTATATCATCAAAGTATACACAAAGCTTCCAGTGCCGAAAACTTACGATTTAAATGTAAGTTCTGATTTTGGTGCCAAAGGTACAAAGTTATTTGGCAAGATTTTAGATGCCGTGGTAGAAAACTTCAAGAATCAGTTCCTGAAAAAGATAAAGGCTCAGGAGTTGAAACAATACGATAGCTCTTTAACGAGCTTAATTTGGGTTGAAGGAAAAATGGAAATCAAACCATTTTTCAAGCCAAGCACATTAAGAATTGAGCCACCTCAACCTTTTGATATACTCGCCAATGAAATAGAATCAATGGCTCCCACTTTTCTTACGTGTATCTTAATTCCAAAAGAAAATGCATCGCACTATCTTCAAATTTATCCTGAATTTAGAAGCCATAGACCTTTCGTTCCATTACCTGAAATTCCTGGAGATTTGGACAAAGATGATGGTATTGCAGATTTGATTAGTGAAGGGGAAGGCGATGACGTGATTGTCATTGATGATGATGATTCACCTTCTCTGACTTCCGCAAGCAAAGAAGTTAAATCTAAGGATGCTTTCTTCATAATCGGTCTCAAAGGTAAAGACAATAAAAGAATTGAAGTTGAAGTATCTCCAAAAACACCACTTCTTAAACTCGTAATACACTACTTGAAGGTTAAGGGTATAGAGTATACTTCTGCTGAGATGAATAAAGTGAAGCTCATTTTTGACGATGAGGTTTTGGATTTGGATAATTTAGTGGAGGATACAGAATTGGAGGAAGACTTTGAAGTCCAGGTGGTTTTATGAGATTCATGAAATATAATAGAACAATGTAGTATAATAAAATAAATTTGAATTAACTCAGTAGCTACTGTAATGAAATATTTTAAGTTTCAGACAAAAATAATTTGGTCCCCTTCTTGTCATAATGAGCCTTGCACAAAAGTTCTTTAGACTTGACACTTCTTCTCGATCCGACAAGCGAAGAGGTCTGGTTGTCTATTGTGGAAGTTAATTATGTTTCGAAATAGGATCAGATGAACCCAAAATAGTTTCTTCTTTAAGTAAACTCGTCCAGCTAAACAATGAGCCAATTGTCCAGTTTCCTACTCCTTAGATGATTAATTATTACCTAAAAAACTGGTAAGAGCTTAATTTCATTTGTATTCGCTTCCAAACTGCCATACAAAAAGAGATTAAATTTCAACATAATTCTAAGTATGCCAAAATATAAACCTGACATAAAGACTTCATATAAGTATAGAAAGAGTTTATTAATATCATTTCAAGCATTAGATTTTTTGCGTTCCATAATGTCATTCAAATATCTTGCTACTATTATTAAGGCAAGATAAACGAAAAAATCCATGAAATTTAACTTTTTATACTACTATTGCTCTCTTTGCTTTTAGTTGCTTGTCCTTCAAAAACTTAGAAAATATTTCTATTTCAATGCTCATTTGCATAGCCTCAACACATATAGAACTCTTAAAAATTGTCTTTCTAGAGTTACGATGGAGTAATTAATTTTACGTATCTACAGTGTAGAAATTTCTCACAAGATGAAGAACCACTAAATTGATAATTGTTGCAGCTGTAATTACTGTAATAAAAATGAATAGTCTTTGGTTATGTGGAAATACGAAACATTTAGTATGAGCTTGATACAAACAGAAAGGACCCTAGCAATATCTCAAACCAAAGATTAGTATTACGTTTCCTTGTGCCCGCTATACTTAACATATCGAGTACGAATTACAAACAAGAAAAATCCGTGATAGTTTAGTGGCTAGAATTACCGCTTGTCGCGTGGTAGACCGGGGTTCAATTCCCCGTCGCGGAGCTTCGTTTGCGCAAATGGTTTAGTGGTAAAATCCAACGTTGCCATCGTTGGGCCCCCGGTTCGATTCCGGGTTTGCGCATTTTTTTTATGAATGAAATTAGTATACTATTGATAGTATTTGTAAGTTAAAAAAGGGAGTTTGCTTTACATCAAATCCGAACTGTCTTTTTAAAGTCAGATTCAATAAAAAATGATTTTGCCCAGGATCGAACTGGGGACGTTCTGCGTGTTAAGCAGATGCCATAACCAACTAGACCACAAAACCATTTGATGGATATGAAGTTAGAGTCAAGTGTTGGTATCTGAGAATAAGTGATCTTTGGTCTTTAGTAGATTAGTTTTGCTCGTGTAAATGTAGTATGTATGAAGGTATCAAATTAATTTATTCCGACACATTTTCAAATTGTCTGATAAATATCGAAAAGTAGTTGATTTTTAATCTTTCGATTTTTAAAACAATTTTGCAAAAATTCGAAAATTACAGGGATTCAAATGTAAAATATGAGGGACTCATTCACATATGAGATAGTCTACAATTTATGGTTTGTCGTATCCGCGTTAATTAATAAAGAAATATACAAGAATTAAAGTCTATTGAAGGAATGATGTCTTGAGGGTATGTTTTACTTTTTCCCATCCCTTCAAGTTTGCAATATACCTGATTTCTTCCAACTCCTCTTCTGTCTCATGATATCTATCAGAATCAAAATCCATATCTTCAAATTTAATAAATTTATCTTTACCCTTCTTGACTAACCACCAGAAAACAAAACAAGCTGGGAAAACAATTAATTCAAGATAGTTTTGGAAGAAATTGGCTGTGTTCCAAGGTGAAAATGAAGTCCAACCTTGGACCAAAATAATAAAAGCACCAAATATGACAACGAACCATGGACCGTATGGATAGGTCCAGTTTCTGAATAAAAGTTCATGAGTTCTGCCTTGACGTTCCAATCCTCTTCTGAAACGGATACTGGTGACTCCAATAACCCACCAACAAAGTAAATTAGAAAGACCCACAATACTTTGTAACCAGGACCACAAAGTACCAGCACCGATAAAAGAAGACCCGAAACAAAGACCACCACAGATCCAAGTGAAAAGAACAGCGACGTAAGGGATCTTGAAACGGTTTACTCTGGTGAAGATCTTTGGGAAGAAGCCTTGAGTTCCCAAGTTATAAGCAAGTCTTGAACCGGCGAAAAGTGCATGATTACCGGCAGAAATTACTGAGGTCAAAATGACTGCATTCATGAAACTACCGGCTCCCTTTGCACCCACCATTTGGAAAACTATAGTGAAAGGAGATGTAACGACTTGACCAGTGGCCAAATCAGGGTAGTTGTAAGGGACGTTCATACCAATAAAAAAGGAGGTGAAAATGTAAAAAATGATGATTCTCCAGAAAACGTTTTTAATGGTTTGCTTAATGACAATAGTTGGTTTTTTGGTTTCTGCAGCAGTTAAAGAAATAGCTTCAACACCACCGTAAGCAAAAGAAGCAGTAACAAAGACGTTAGCAAAACCTCTGAATCCATTCACAAAGGGAGCATCACCGTAACTCCACCATTTGAATCCAATATATTCATGGGAAGGATTCTTACCGGCATTACAAATGATACTAATGATGAAGAAGATAATAATAGAAATCACCTTCAAAAGGGCAAGCCAATATTCGGCCTCACCATATAATCTGACATCAATGACATTTAAAAATAATAAGAATGCCCAGAAAATCAATGATACTGCGTAGAAGGGGAAATCTGTCCAATATTCCATAACCAACTGAAGGGCAGTCAAATCAGATGCCACAGAACAAGCATCATTAAACCAATAATTAATTAAGATTGCAAACCCTAACGACTCGCTACCAAAACGGCGGGCATATGTAGTAAAAGAACCAGAAACGGGGAATTGCACAGACATTTCCCCCAAGGAAAGCATGGTGAAAAACACCACCACACCAATGATGGCATAACATAACAAAAGCGATAAGGGTCCACCATGTGCAAGAGCTTTACCAGTACCCAAATATAAACCAGTCCCGATCACACCAGCAATGGTGATCATATTGATTTGACGGGCATTTAATGCTCTTTTAAGATCTTCAACTTGACCTTCAGCAGTAGAAGATACTTCATCATCGGATCTCTCCAAATCTCGAGACAACACCGACTTGACCTTATCAGCCTTATCTACCGAATGTATGGAAGTAGAAGACATTTTGGAGGATTTGAAAATGGTTGCAAGAAATGAAGGTATAGGCTAGCGTATTTAAGTAATTAGTAGAAGAGCATCTCTAACGCCGCACAGATCCACAGTTTAGCTGCGCCGGTGCGTCTTGATATTTAGTAAGCGGTGATTGAGAAAAATGAGAATATTACTAGAGACATAGAATGAAAGCGACCAAAGAAGAAAGAATTGGGGCAGAGATAGAATTTTAGGAAAAGCTGAGTGGTGTTATAATTACTCCTATTATGGTTAGACGCATCTTTGAAACACTTTAGTTATAATGGTAGTATCTTTGTTAGGGAACATTTGTCGGACGAAAGTTTTGCAATCACACCTTTGCACGTGACGCTGCAGCAAATTTCCTGAACTATCTGCATGAGAACATTAGCAATTTTTTAAGCGAGACTTAGTAATTGCTTTTAGTAATGATCAGCGTTTTGCATTACTATTCCTGTCAATAAATATCTTATCAAATACTGTGGTGTATTAATTGATTCCGAAATATGTAGTTTCTTTTTTCTATCGAAACTTTCGATACATTGCACATAATGTCCATATACTGAAAAACTATTATGATACAATTCATTTCCAGATTAGCGAAAACTTAATACTGGGTCACACCATCATTATGTGATTTTGCTTCCTTTGAACGATTTGTGGAAAAACACAGGGGCCCCGAAATATTCTTCATTTTTGTCCGTTTCCATCAAGTCCAGAAACTAAAAAGCGACATGAGCTTAGCTAGTGACAAGAAATTGGTGTGTTAGATTAGTCACCATCTGTAAGCAATTAAGTCGGAGACAGTATCCATGGGAATATCTTGAAGGTTTTAGTTACAATTGAGTACTAGTGCTGTTTTGCAAGTGTTTCAGGAATGTAGCAAATCCAAACAATTGAACCAGTGAACAGAGTATGAAAGCTAGAATATTTCTTCCTCCAATCTCTATAGTAAGTGCCCGTTTCCATGATACCAAGGTTGTTCTTTCTCTTCTGGATTGCCGTTGTTCTTGGAGTAACTATTACTGAAGTGGAATTGATCGAAGTATATTTGCAGCCGCAGCCACCGCATTCCTTGTCATTTGAGTCCACCATATTGGACCTTCATAACCTCTATCGTGCCAAACACCAATCACAGCCTCTCCAATGGAACACCACCGTCGCTGATTATGCCAGTATCTATGCTTCTAAATATGATTGCAGTGGAGTTCTCGTCCATTCTGGAGGTCCTTATGGTGAGAACCTCGCCATTGGTTACAACACCTCAGGTGCGGTAGATGCCTGGTACCAGGAGGGGTCTACCTACGCTTACGGTACTGAGTCTACGTACAATCACTTTACGGCAATGGTATGGAACTCAACCACTGCTTTGGGGTGTGCACACAAATACTGTAATCCTGTTTGGGGCACCTATATCATTTGCTCGTACTATCCAGAAGGGAATATTATAGGGTACTCGACAGAAAATGTATTTCCCAGCATAACCACAAAATGAAGCAAGCGATTATTAAAGCTTGGAATTTTGTTTTTTATTGTTCAGTTACCGTTCTGATAAAATGTGTTTGCACTGTGGGTGATCCAATTGGACTTATGTAGAGGTAATTTGTGAATTCTACAGATTTGTATAGTTGAACTTATCGATTTTTTGCTTGAATGACATGTTGTATAAGTTGACAGTTTGGGTAATTTAGAATATTTCATCTGGTATTGGAGGTTTAATCATGAATTCAGTATATTCTCTTCGAAAAGACCCTTAAAGCACCTATCTTTTATAAATAACTAACAAACTACTTTTCAATTAAACTATCAATATGTCTCTTGTATATTTGAAAGGCAATGACTCGAGATTTTATACAGTAATCTACTAACTAAATAATGTAAGTTACAATAAATTGCTTAGATCTTGACGTGCTCACGAGAAATAGACTCATCGGTCTTTACGTAGTTCTGAAAGAACGCTTTGAAAAGGTTGGTCAATCTGATAACATCAAAAGTACCTCCAGTTTCTCTGATCGAATGCATAGATAACTGTGGGTTACCCAAATCCAAAGTCTTGATACCCAATTTGGCAGAAATAAGTGGACCAATAGTGGAACCACAAGTTGAATCATTTCTAACAACAAACAATTGTAATGGAATCTTGGCTTCGTTGGCAATTTTCTTAATCAAAACAATTCCATGAGCATTGGTGGCGTATCTTTGGTTAGCATTGATCTTGATAACTGGACCGGAATTGACGTGAGGTCTATTGTGTCCCTCATAAGCTTCAGAATAGTTTGGATGCACACCATGAGCTTGATCAGATGACAATAAGAATGATTTAGCCACCACTTCGTGGAAATAGTCTCCTTGTTCACCAGTGAAATTCACTTTGGTGATTCTTTGGAAAATGTCTGGCAAGAAGGTGGATTCAGCACCTTGAGCAGAGGTTGAACCAACTTCTTCGTGGTCAAACAAAGAAATCAACAGAATACCCTTTTGCTCGGTCAAGTCTTTGGAAGCTTCGGTCAAGGCAACAGTAGAAGTGAAACAAGAAGTCGAGTTGTCCAATCTTGGAGAAAAGATGAATTCATCGTTCAATCCACCAATAGTGGATTTTTGATGATCAAACAACAACAACTCAAAGTCTTCGACTTCTTGTGCCTTCACACCAATTTCCTTGGCAATCAATTCAATCAAAGACTTGTTGTGTCTCTGAATAACAGTTTGCACTGATTCGAATTGTTCTGGAGACAACTGTAATTCTGGATCGTCGGCACAACTGTGAGGTTTGTTTTCCTTCTGTTCCTCCTTGTCCAAGGCAGTCTGACCTGCAATAGGTATTAAATTAGTTTCCTTGTTAAATTCGAATTTATTGCCAGTATCTCTTTTGAAGTGAATAGCCAAGGTTGGGATTCTCAATAAAGGCTTGTCGATCTTGACCAAATAAGGTACAGTTTTTCCGTTCTTAGTTGCGTAAACTCTACCAGCAATGGACAAATCACGATCGAACCATGAATGGGCAATTAATCCACCATAAGCTTCAACACCAACTTGAATGAAACCTTCGGATGACTTTTTGGAAATGGGCTTGATTCTCAAGCATGGAGAATCAGTATGAGCGCCAACAACCGCTATACCATTACCGTTCTCGTATTTTTCACCTACGGTGAAGGCAATAAGAGAAGAAGCATTTCTAGTGACGTAATACTTTCCTCCTCTTTTAAGGGTCTTGTTCCAGTTCTCTCTTTCGCTCAACTCTTGGAAGCCTGCTTTGGTAAGTTCTTCAACCGAGGAGTTTACGACATGGTAGGGAGTAGGAGATTTGTTCAAGAAGTCCACAAAAGATTGTGCTATGGTCAAAGATTCAGACATTTTTGCGGTAAGATTTTACATGGACAGCATCCTTTATATAGACCCACATCTTGGTTTATATATAGGATGCGCATCAGATCCATAGCCACACCCGATGCCGAAGTGTTCTGACACTATTCAGTGATCGTGTACAACTAAATCGAGAATTCAGTAGAAACTAATTAAATATTGTAGACAATTTCAGGAGTTGGCTCCATACACGTTAATGATTTGAATTTACCAAGGGTGTTTTTATTCTAATGATGTATTATAAATGGAGGGAATATGAGTAGAAGCTGTTTGTGAATGGCCTTTCATAATACGAAATAAGGAAAAATTATAAGGTCAGCTAGTTAATATATAAAATAAAATAGCCTGAATCAATTTCATTAAATGAATTAAAATGAATTGATGGGATCTTTGTTAAGTAAAATAGCCAATTGATCAATATGAATTAATTCCAAATAGCAGTTTAGAAGATCAGAACAATAGAACAATAGAAGAATAGAAGAGCATTATTCAGCTATGGATTATACAAAATTACAAGATCTACTTAGAATTCTATTAATCTTTAGCTCGACTTGTGTTACAAATCAGTCAGTGACAATTCAATACCAGTGCGACATCCAATATAAATAATTGAATTACACTACTTTGATATCTACATCTGATACTTTATTCTGATGAATCTTTTTGTATGGCTTAGTCTTGTATCTGTTTGCTTCAGTCTTGAGGCAGTTCCTGTGCTCGTGGCATCCCATAAAGTTGTTCCTGGTCTCAAAAAGGAGGTGGCTAGTGACAACTCATTCATTCACAATATCACTTCTGTTACCAACTTGGTCAAGAAACTTGTCACTCAATGTGCTGCCGATGAGTACATCCTTATCAACCAGCCAGGCTTGTCATACACTGACTTGACCGATAGCAAGAAGGAGGACTGGAGCTTGGTGAGAAAATACTTAATGTTGTCATCTACGTTGATAGGTCTTCCCCGAGTTGCAGAGCCTTTGGATTTGGACTTCATTGAGAGATACATCATCCGTAATTGTGATGCAGAAACTATAAATGTGGTCAATGACGATGAAAATGAAGTTGCTGAATATTTTGATATTAGAGCTAGAGTTATTCGGATTGATTTAAGTCCTCTTCCTGAAGATAAAGAAGAAAGAGTACATACAATCCGAGAACACGATGATTTAATCAGAAAGATTATTAGAAAGCTCCCTTCTCCTCATTATACTATAATTTTGACAAGTGATACACTCACTCCAATCCCTCCGGTGCCTTTGTCGGCCTACAAGGACTATCCTCAACACTTTGAAATTTTCCATGAGCTTGTCAATGATCCTAGTAGAGAACAAGAAATCGAAAGAAATAACAACTTTCACAAGGTGGAGCCTTATAAGCATAAAATTAAACATACCAATGAAAGGTACCTCATCAATAAAAAAAAAGACGAGATTCATTTGTTCGAAAGTGAATTATGGACAAAACACGAAAAATTGGTGACGACCATCTTTGTAATGGTAGCAACGATATTTACCCTTAAAACCATCAATGTGGTGAATTCGGTGAAATCAAGCATAATAAAGAAAAAATCGAAAAAGGGTAAAGGCATTTTGGCTAAAAAGCAGGATTAGATAGATTTAAATGAACGAACAGACGATAACAATTCTAAATATTGGGTTCTTCACACCAGAGTGTGTTATGTAGACTCTTGTCGCTTCAATTTTATTTATTCGACTGAATTGTAAATCAATTAGCACCGAATCTTTGTCTTAAACTTAAGTACAGGTGCTTAGTCTCAATTTACTAATTATGACTTGTTGTCCATCGAAATGATCTCAAGGGCAACTACTCAAGTTCTTTCCTACTTGCTTGTTTTCTACACAAAGATTCATTAGGACATGTACTCTACTATTAACCAATCACTGATACATGGCAAGACTAAATTTTATGGTTGCGTATAGTGTCGTTTGCGTTGTCCGTATTATCATCATCGTTATGGATCTCTTCATTATTGTGCTCATCGTCCTCGTGGTCTTTGTCTTCATCCTCGTCACCGAAATATTTTTCTTCTTGAGCATGATTATAGTCGTTTGCTTTCTCATCTTCATCATCACTAACCAATACACTTGCATCGAAATATAACGAAGGATCAAGTCCTGAAGTATCTGCTGATTTGACTTCACCTTCAAGTAAAAGCTCACTCATAATCTTACCAGTTCCAGGAGCATTATTAATACCCCAGCAAGAATGACCCGAAGCCAAATATAAGCTTTCGACATTTGTTTCACCAATGAGAGGACCACTGGAAGAAGGAACATCAAGCACTGGTAAATAACATGCTTGCTTCTTTAGAATATGACCTTTTCTCAAATTAGGAGAAATTTTACCGACTTGTTTAAATAGTTCGTCACACTTTGATTTCACCACTTCAACATCATCGGTAGTTTCAGGAACATCGACTGCAGAGTCTCCTTCTCCACAGACATATACTTCGTCTTGTCTGGCATAGATTTCCGGTGATATGTAAGAATAGGGACCGGTTTTAAATTCGGTGAATATAGCATACGGCGACACGGGCTGATCCTTGAAAGGAGACACTGTGATGGAATGTGCCCTCAATCCCGAGATGGGACAATCAGGCAAAATCTTTGAAGTCCATGGTCCCACACTAAGAACGATTTGATCTCCGGGTAATTTGACAGACTTATGTTTGGACGACACTGACGATTTGACAGATGTGGGTTGATAAGCAATCCCAGTAGCTCTTCCGGTTTCCATAGAAAAAGTGATTTCGTTAACTTTACCGATAATAAGTTCAATTGCCCCCTTAGACTTTTCTACTGCTTTCTTCAACAAAAAGGTCGTGAATTTATACGGATGCACTTGTGCGGTTGTATCTGTCCCTCCTAGGGTTGAACACTCATTAATAAGCGATTCTGTTATCCAGTTAAGGGTTTCAGGAAGTTTTGGTTTATTTTTTGTGGATGCACGAGTCTTGCTTCGGGTACTGACTCCGCTATCTGATCGAGAAGCTCGAGATGTTTTCTTTGGTGGTTTATCTGATAATGAGCTCGAAGAATCTGAATCATGTCTCTTGTATTGCTTAAAAGTTTCCTCTTGTGTATCATCTTCTTCGCCTTCGTTTTCCTCATCCAAATCATTCAAATGACTAATATCACCTTCCAAAGACACCGTATTCAATCTTCTATAGCCCCATTCTTCCTCTCCATTATACTGATCTGAAAGTTCCTGATGTAATTGGAATGATAAAGGTACAATTTCTTGAGGAAAAGCCCAAAGTGCCAAAAGCCCCCCTGCTTTTCCTGAAGCTCCTCCTGCTACTCTTTTACTCTCAACAATAGTTATATGATACTTCTCGGGATCAAACTTAGGATGATGTACTAAATAGTAAGCAGTACATACACCAATGATACCAGCCCCGACTATTATGATATGTTGCTTGCCTTTATGCCTTCCAGATGACTCTGTTCTGAATTTGAGATAGTCTAACATGACTTAAGGACGCTAATAACTTACACTAGCAGTTGAAAATCAAATTACCCTGGACTAAATTGGTTTCACCACTTAAAATGAGTTTTGCTGTATGTTGGAATGAAATCGGATGATTATTTCAGGTACGAGCTGGAGTATCTCAAACGGGACAAAACGTGACTATATTTGCACGTGAGCGTGTCTTTCAGTTTCGCTTATTAACTGTCAATGTGGCTAAAATGAACTACTTTGCCAGGATGACAATAGATTAATAAAGTTAGATTTGAAGCAGAATCCTGGTTATGGTTCTAGTTGAATAGAATCGTCTATTTTTTGAGCTCAATGTATCAATTGACTACTCCTTTGACAGTATCAACTGCCAATCTATTTACAATCTATGTAAAGTAAGATGTAAGCATGATTTTATGGAAAACTCTTTATTATTCTGAGTTGTGAGCCATTGTTAAGCCGAACTGTCCCATTAAAAAATCAGCAGGTTTTTTTCGCAAGTGGCATGATTTGGACTGTGCGGAAGCGAAATGGATTAAATTATTTATATTTGGGTAGGTTCACCCTCAATGCTATCGTGGATGCCTTCCTAGTGGTAGGAGCCTATAGGAAACTTGTTAGACAAGTGTATTACTTAAGTTTATTATCCAACTTGTCAGTTGACTTTGAAATGTCAAGGTACCTTCCGGAGGTATCTTGTACCGGGGTTCCGCCAATTTTACCTCCATGCAGAATTCGGGTTTTGGATCCTTCTATCACCGCCGCTCTCGGTTTCCGCACTCGTAGATATTTAATACTCCCTAATCTCTTAAACATCCTCAATCATGCGTTATCCCTACTTAACACATCAAAATTTATAAGTGTTGTTCAACCTTGGGAACACCATCCCATTTGTACAAAAAATTCGTAGATTTTTGATGCTTTATTAACGTCAATCTTTAATGCTTGTCTGGCATCTTTTTTCTTCAAGATTCCATTGTTCTTGACCGCTTCTTTCATAAGTTGATTCTTAATTGCCAAGTAAGGTTTGGGTAAGATCCGAAGCGTAGCACAGAGTTGTTTTTCTTCATTGGATAACAAATCAAAGTCGGCCGCATGCAGAATATCTAATGGTGCACGAGCATTGGTCATCTTAGGCTTGAATTCAGGTTGTGGTGATGAATACGCCTTACGATGACCATTGATTCCTCCCAAGGACCCACTGCTACCACCTATAGCTCCTGATGAAAGTCCCGAACCCATTCCCGATGCGCCAGGAGTAGTCGAATTGGAATGCCTTGCACCCAATGGTCCATGACCCATTCTTTGATAATGAGCAGCCCGAATCAACTTATCCTTTTCAAACTTGTTTCCATCTTCAATAGTTGTTATTCCATGACGACGCCAGTTCTGTAATTGATTTATTCTGGTTCTGCATTTTAATTCTGTCAACATATCGTTACTAAATGAACTGAAATCTTCGGGAGAAAGTACCCTTATAAAAGCATTGATTTTACGAAGCAAGTCCTTTTCTTCTTTGGTTTTTCTCTTGTCAGAGCTAATATTTTTCCTGTACTCCAACAAATTGTTTAAAATAAGAACTCTTTTACGTTCTGCCCTTGTAGTCAATCTTGAACTATAAATATCCAAAATAGTCAATTTCAATTCGATATCTGCCATCAGATCATCCGGATCGAATATAAGATCTTTTACCGGTATTTCAGCATCATTTTCTGCTTCATAGTCAAATTCCAACCGACCAGGCATATAGCCTTGAATTTCATGACATAATGGAACGGATGCAACTGGTTTAGCCTTGGGTGGAGGTAACGGTAAGTTCTTCCTCTTTTCCAATCTTACTTTACGTTCTTGTGTAAATTGTAATGGTGTTATGTTGTCAAAAGCATGGTTATTCATATCTGGCAATGGATAAGTTGGTGAATTTAAATATACTTCAAAATAATGCTTTGCAACCTCTTCTTTGGATCGATTACCAATATGATCGGCTATGTCTTGCCAATTTCCAAGCCCAAAGTTTTCACATCCCTGAATGAGCAATAATTCTTCATCTGCACCCCATTCCGCATCAAATATGGGGTAGGTGTTTTGCTCAATAACATGATAATCGTGCCATGGTTTGTGGTCACCAGTGGTCTGACCACTGGTGAAACACGGTACACATAAATCGTAATCAGTACATATAGCACATTGGATTCGTACTCTATTTGTGCAATCACTTGAACACACATCACAATGGAAATGTTTACCTTTACCGCCATCCATTTTTTGCAATCTGATTATAAATGATTAGAAACTGTGAGGGCAATCAATCAGAAATTTAACTGAATCAAACAAAACAAATGTGGTAAATGAATTATATCTGGTACGGAAGCCAAATTCACCAGTTGAAAACTTATTTATACTCGAAGTAGTTGTACAGCGGCCACCAATTCACGGTAAACTGGTGTTGAGGCTATACATTTGTCGGTGAGATTAATGTCGCGAATCACGCGTGTGACGACGACATCTTGCGTCAAGTGACATTCTGCGACCTGACAATGTCACATGCCGAGCCTGAAAAGCAGTCACGAACATCACCTGACTGAGTCGATTTAGGACCTGCACCAAAGCCTTTCACGTGAACATCGCTTGTCTCGGTCACGTTACCCCTGGCGGTGCGACTCTCACAAAATTTTCACCGAAAAGTACTAGGACAGAAAAAGAAGTGAAAAACCTTTGACTTTTCCTTTGTCATATCAATAATAACTATACAAGATGGTATGTAAAATTAATCGATGTTATCAATGGTAGAAGTGAACTAGAATCAAATACAAGCAGAGAATGAAGGGGGGAATCTATCATCAACGATTTTACCAAGGGGACGAGGAATACGAAATTTTTATCATTATCAAGAATCATCATCATCACCATAAAACTTTAACACGAATAAGAACAGGACATGTCTACCAACACAGAAGAACAAATACTAACTATATAGGGTCGTGTTAGAACTAAAACCGTTAAGAGAGCCTCCAAGGTTTTGATTGAACGTTTCTACCCAAAGTTGACTTTGGACTTCGAAACCAACAAGAGATTGACTTCTGAAATCGCCGTCATCCAATCCAAGAGATTAAGAAATAAGATTGCTGGTTACACCACCCACTTGATGAAGCGTATTCAAAAGGGTCCAGTTAGAGGTATCTCATTCAAGTTGCAAGAAGAAGAAAGAGAAAGAAAAGATCAATACGTTCCAGAAGTTTCTGCTTTGGACTTGTCCCACACCAACGGTCAATTAGAAGTTGACGCTGAAACCGCTGACTTGGTTCAAACCTTGGGTTTCAAGATCCCAGTCCAAACCGTCTCCATCTCTTCTCAAAGAGGTCCAAGACGTTTCGCCAAGAGAAACTAAGTATATAGTTAATCTAACATTGTACTAATTTATGTCATACATGTAAAAGATACTATTCTTGAATCATATACAATGAACTAATTTATGGAAAAACATCCTTGTGTGAATCCTGATTCGAAGTTCCTGATAAGCAATTTATATATTGTATAAAATAGACTTACCAATTTTGAATGAACGTGAGTCTAGTTCAGTCTAGAGCACAAATTATTAATTATGATGAAAGGCAAAGATAATGTAAATTTCTCAATCATACACCGTTCAAATTCTCCAGTTTATTTCTTGAAGGTCATTTTGTTCCCACCATAAGACATATTTGACAACCCGAGAGTTGTATGTTTACGTATCCGTAATTTCTATAGTATCCGTATTTAAAATTAGAATCTAGCTCTCAACCACTACCTAGCTCTAATAATCTGTATATGTGGTTGAATTGTACAATCTTATGTTTCTAACATCTTTAGCAGCTTCGCTAGCTCGCGTATTACGTCATCAGAACCGTGAACACCTCACCTTAAACACGACATCAACTACAATATCATCACCATGAAGCTTTCCATTTTAGCGACCTTGGTATCATTAGCCAGCGCTCAGCAGTGGTATCCCTTGCAAAAAGATGGTGAAATCCCATTGGACATTACTCCTTACTCATATGGTCAAGATGTGTTGATTGACTGTATTTCACGTAATATCGATAACGGTGAGCACAAGTTCGATGAACAAGAGAGAATCAAGTATACTTCTTTCCCCATTTGCAAGGAAACCGGAAAGCCTTTGAGCTTCAAATATGGTATCAGTGAAGATAAAAATTGTACGATTGGATTCACTGACGAATTATATCACCTTTTCCAATTATACATTCATGAAGATGTTCCATTTAGTTGCAGAATACCTTTAAGTAGGGAGCAAAATTCAATAGAGAAGGGGGGTGCCTATATTCCCTTGACTTTCAATTTCAGGGGTGAAATCCATGATTCTCATTTAGATATTGATTCTTCACTCAATGTTTTACTTACAACCCCAAATTCAAAAAAGACGGAGGAGAACACTTTTGTCAGTGCCATTGCATTTTCAGCAGGTACTAATGCCACTAGAATTGTTATTGGAGATTATTTGACCCTTAACTTGGCTGTCAGATGGTATGATAGTTTGTCAAATACAAATTCCATCGCTAAAAACTATCAGGGTTTATTGCCTTATGCAGATGGTTTTTATAAATTCCCATTGAATTTCATCCCAATTAGTTATTCAGCCTTTTATATAATATTATTATTGGTTGCAATTACTTCTGGTTCTTTGGTTTGGGCTTACATAAACTTATTCTCCAAAAATATCCGTGGACGGGGACACTACAAACCCATCGACGATGAAGCTAGCTTTGCTAAGCGTGATTAATTTCTATTATTTCTAAATAGTACGGCATTTCTTGATAATGGCCTTCAATAATTTGTCGACATTTTCATCATTTCCATTCAAAAATTGATTCGATAATTGATTCACATAAAGGTTAGTCAAAGTATCCTTTTCTTGTAAATCCTTCAACTTAGACTTGTAAGCTATGAATTTATTGACAGATAATTGTAACGTTTCTGATAAGTTTTCGGATTTGGAGGTGATGGTTCTAATTGGTAAATTAATATCAATTAAGTAGGTTCTTAAATCCTTAGGATACAAGTTTTGAACGAAGGCCGATACATGACCATATAAGTAGTCTCTGTTTAAATCTTCAAATTTGTCAAAAATTGTCAAATACTTGTCCACAATTTCGAAAATCTTATCGTCGGCAAGCACAACAGTTGAACCTTTTGGAATAGTATCTCTGATTGCACTTATAGACAAGTCGAAGACTGTCAATGCTACGTCACCTCTCAATGCTGGATTGGTTTCAGGATTACCCAACATATTCATATCTGCTTCTGGTAAATGGTTTAATTCAGCCTTCATTTCCTCGTTGCTTGGTAATTCAATTTTATCATTATTGATATCTTCATCACCTTCACCAACAGTGGATTTATCGATTGCCTTTTGAAGTTGACTCCGCTCGTGATCTATTTCATCCTGTTGTTGCTTCTCAGTAATTAAGCCCAAAACCTTTCTTCTTGCTAATAAACGAGAAATATAGGTCAATTCAAATTGGGCATAAGCTAACCATAATTCTGTCGACTCTGGATTTAATCTCAACCCTTTTTGAAATAAGACTCTAGCACCTTTAGCATTGGCATTAGTTTCAAACTCATATTTCGCTGCTGATAACCATGCATCAACATTTCTAGGTTGTAGTTGTAACAAACGAGAATAAACTTTATAAATGACTTTAATTGCACCACAAGCCTTAGCATATTTCAAATACTGTGCCCATATTTCCAAATCACCGGGATATCTTCTTGTTGCTCTATCGAAAATGAACATAATTCTTCTCACTCCAGACCAATCACTCAAAGTTGGTTTTCTGTCAATCATTCCAGCCTTCAAGAATCTCGCCTTTCTCTTAATTCTCAACTTTTCAAGGTTCATTTCAAACTCAGAGTATTTCAAATAATCTCTAGGCTTTGATCCACGGCCCTGAATGCGGTGTTCGAAATCAGTTCTTCTTCTCATGATCATAGTAAGCTCATTCTTGTCGAATAATCCCTTGTTCTTTAAGTCCTCAAGTTCAGGAACGGTTTGTTCCAAAAAGTATCTAACTTTTTCAGCCATGATGTTTAAACTAGATGGGCCTTACTAGCTTTTCTCATCTTTAGATGAGATAAATTTTTCGGACTGCATATAGTACGATGACCAGCTATAATAGCTTCAATATGATAACTAGTAAGAATTAGACAAACGCTGTAATGAAGTGATCTTTTAAAGTAAAAAGGTACAAAAACCATGGTTTATTTAGCCAACCAAAAAACATAGAGTAGGTTATAGCAAAAATAAAAAAAGACAAAATGCTCCAGGAGGGGTTTGAACCCACGACCGTCGCGTTCCTCACACGACCGTGACTTTTGGTATAACCAAATTGTCGTAAAACGGCTATAAGCACGAAGCGCTAACCTCTGCGCCACTGGAGCACCTTGTGTCAAGTTCTCTAAACAGATGCACTATGTGCGGACTAAAAGATAGCTTTTATCTCGATTATTGTCAATGACAGAACAGCTTTAAGGTTAAAGTCTCTATAATATATCTAAGCCGGCTCTTTCATCATTGTTGATTACTCTTGCAGGTCGAAAAGTATTTTTTTTCTTAGTCATTGAATGATAAAGTAAGTATACATATTAACAAGAGCTACGAAAGAAGGAATTGATTGTTGCTGTAATAACAACCTAGCTATAATGGGAATTGTGAAAGGTGTTGTTTGATATTGAGTTGTGGATATGAAGTTTGGGTTTTTTAAAGTATTTGGAGGATGATTTGTAATTAACCAAGCTTATTCAACATTTTGATTATTTTAAAAAATCTACAAAAAATTGAGAATTTAAAAAAGCCAGTAAGTATTTATAGTATAATACCTGAGTAATACATGTTTTTATATTACTACTGTTGTATAACCAAATGGACCGAATGGATTCCATTTTCATTATAGCATATCAAATAACGCAATTATTATCCGATTTGATTTTAACTAAAAATGTTGGACAATCATGGGTTCATGATTGGCCAATGCAATGGTTTTCAGAGTATCAATTAAGGGATTCTATGTATATTCAAAACTGGATTGAAGAAAGTTTCATATCTGGATGAAGAAAGTTTCACATCAGGATGTAAGCGGGTTTATATCTACATTAATGGCAGTTCTAGAATTTTTTCTTTAACTATTCGTGCATTTGCTCTAGTTTAATGGCATGCTAGGGATCTCACTGACTCTCTGCCGAAAGATCCCCAAAAGTAATTACCCAATGCAGCACCAACTACCACAGACAACATGATCCAGCCATTGTACGTCATAAACACCAACATTAACAAGAACGAGTAGCCAATCTGGACCCCATACAAAATGGAGTGCTTCAATTTGTACTGTCTAATGGCCTCAGCACTTGAGTTTGTTGTTGTGCCAGTCAAAGTAGCTGAATTGTTTCGTTCCCATCTTTCTATACCTGACTTGAGGAACTCGTAGCCAGCAGTTATCACCACAAGGGCAATCAAAGTAAACACAAATGATGTAAATGAACGAATGTGCCACCATTTGAATACTACACAGGTATCTTTCCAGTTCCAGGTGAACAACATCTAGATGTTAGTAATGTTCAATCTAATCCTCTTGTCTAAACCAATGGTTTGAAGTGATACTTACATTCATAGAACATCTATCCGCAGGCATGTTGGGCATGGTATGCCCCGTATCGTGATCCATATGAGCCATGTGTGCCGATGGAGCGTGGTAATTCATGTTGGTTAAGTACTGTACGGGTTGAGCAATATACGATCGAATTAGATTAATGTGCTCACCGATAAGAATGTGAATAACACAATTACAATAGTGTTATTAGCACGAACAATCAACCAAACTAAGCTTGGAAGAGTGTACCATGTCAACTACACGATAGATTCAATACATTTACAATCAAGTCCCTGGGAAGGTTGTAGTTAATCGTTGCCTGATCGGGGACTATCTGCAGTCCGCAAGCTATCTATAAATTGTAGCTCGCAATTGGTACGGTACCAAGGATTTTCACAGGAATTTAAAAAAAACTATTTGATTTTTCCCAAGGATTGAAATGAAGATTCTTGACGCCGACGAAAGACAAGCACACATTGCGCACATTACCTCTGAGGGGGTCAAGGGACTTGTCTATGGATCCATTTTATCCACCGGTTTGTTCACTTACTTGAAGAGAAGACATACTGTGAGATTTAACAAGTTCAACACCAGTATCAAGACTTGTATTATTGTGATGCCAACGATTGCTCTTTCTGCGTTCTATGCCGACCAAGGGTCCTGGGAGTTCGATAAACAGATGCATTCCTCGTCCTATACTCAGGGTAAGCTCTTAGATGAGTATAGAGAGTGGAACAATATGTCACTTAGTGACAAGATTTTCACTTCCTTAAACAAGTACAAGTATGAGATTATCATTTCATCATGGGCTGCATCCATGTACGGATCATGGGTATACGTTAACCGTGATAAAATCATGACCACTTCACAAAAGGCGGTGCAAGCGAGAATGTATGCCCAGGCAATCACGATTTTGTTGTTGTTAGGAACAATCTTACTTGCCATGAAAGAGCAGGAGATTAACAAGTCCAAACCTCCACCACTTCCTGAATGGAAAAAGGTGTTGTTGGAAAGAAAGGCTGAAGAAGACAGATTATTGGAAGCCAGTAGAATTAGAAAAGAAACGGAAAAGACTGAAAGTTTGGAGCCAAAAAAGGACAACTAATTGGCTTCACTGGTGTACAAACTTGTCTCCATTAGCCTACACTCTGTAAATAGATTAGACTGCAATAGATGTATTATAATTGCAACCACTGCAACTCCGGTGACATCATTGGTTATACGAAATCACCAGCCACGTGACCAAGATCCACCTGACCCAGTACACCGATGTAAATTTTTTACTGAGTTAGTTTAACCACCATCATGCCTCCAAAAAGTAAAAAGCAAAAGGAAGTGGTTCAAGATGAGCGTTTCCAAGCAATCGTCTTGACCGACTCCTTTGAGACTAGATTTATGCCGTTGACTGCATCTACTCCAAGATGTTTGCTACCATTGGCCAATGTTCCATTGATTGAATACACCCTTGAATTCTTAGCCAAGGCTGGTGTCAATGAAGTTTATTTGATGTGCTCATCTCATGCTGAACAGATTCAACAATATATTGAAAAGTCAAAATGGGTATCTAAAAACTCACCATTCAATATTACAACCATAATGTCTTTGGAATCAAGATCGGTAGGTGATGTCATGAGAGATATAGACAACAGAGGTCTCATTAGTGGTGATTTTTTGTTAGTTTCTGGTGATGTGGTTACCAATATCGATTTCAATAAGGTCATGAATGTTCATAAGTATAAGAAACAACAAGATAAAGATCATATTGTTACCATGGTATTGACTCAAGCATCTCCATTACATAAAACAAGATCTCAGGTTGAACCTGGAACTTTTATTTTGGATAAGAAAACTGATAGATGTTTATACTATTCCAGAATACCTTCTATTGATGGAAAGAAAACTAGTATAAGTATAGATCCTGAATTGTTAGAAGACATAGAGGATGAATTTGTGATTCGTAACGACTTGATCGATTGTTGTGTGGACATCTGTTCCCCTCATGTACCTCAAATATTTCAAGAGAACTTCGATTACCAGTCCTTGAGAAGTGATTTTGTCAAGGGGGTATTAACTTCTGATTTATTAAAGAAAACCATTTACGCATACATAAGCGACAACAGTTCAGAATACGCTGCCAGAGTAGAAAGTTTTGCTACTTACGATGCTATTTCTCAAGATATATTGGCAAGATGGTGCTATCCTTTGGTGCCTGATTCCAATTTGCTTGAAAATAGTTCTTATACTTATGAGTTTAATCACATCTACAAGGAAGATAAGGTCATTTTGGCACAATCTTGTAAGATTGGAAGCCGTACTTCTATTGGTTCCAATACTTCCGTTGGTGATGGTTCCAAGATCAAAAAGTCAGTCATTGGCAAAAATTGTAAGATTGGTAAGAATGTTACAATCAGTAATTCATACATATGGGATAATGCTGTGATCGAAGATAACACTGTTATAAATCATGCTATTGTCGCACTTGATGCCCACATTGGTTCGAATGTGGTTTTGAATCCAGGTGTTGTGATTGGTTTTAATGTTAAAATTGGAAACAATAAAACTATTGCAAATAATGTCAGAATTGTGGAGACTCCTATTGTTAAAGAATTTGAATCATTTGAAGATGAATCATCCGATGAAGACGAAGGATCACAAATCAACTCAAATTCTGACGTACCAGCGTTGGATATTGTTGGGGAAGATGGTGTTGGATTTGTGTATTCATCGGAAGTGGAAGAAGACTCTGATGATGATGATGGTGCTCATCAATATAGTGGGATTATTTATCAACTTAAGTCACTTAACGTTTCTGACGAATCTATTGCATCTATTACTACTCAAAAGGTCAAGAAACAACAAAGAAAGAACCGTAGATCTTCGGTTATTTCCACTGATTTCGAAGCATACTCCGAAGAGGAAGAAGAAGATTTTGCTAAAGAAGCTTATGCCACTGTTGAAAGAGCTTTGAATAATAACCACGATTTAGACACTGCACTTTTAGAATTAAATACCCTTCGTATGTCGATGAACGTTACATACCACGAAGTACGTTTGGCTACTACTTCTGCTTTGGTGAATAAAATCATTGATTTTATCACTACAGATACTTTGGATGCAAAGAATGCAGCCTCCAAGATTTTTAATCATTGGGGTCCAATGTATAAGAGACAAGTTTTCAATAATGAAGAGCAAATTGATTTACTTAATATTCTTCAGGATAAAATTGCTCTTGCCGACAAATCCTTCAACCAAGTGATCTTATTTTTTGCAGTAAGAATACTCTATGAACTTGATATCTTGGAAGAAGAGAATATAATTAAATGGTGGGGTGATTCTGAAAGTGAGGATCCGGATTATGTTCATGTAAGGGGATTAACACAACAGTTCATCACATGGCTCGAGGACGCGGAGGAAGAGTCCGAAGAAAGTGACGAAGAGTAACACCTCCTGATTTATAGAATCGTATGATTAATATAGTGCCGTTAACAAATATACGATATACGACGGATATGCGACATTGAGGCCCTGATGCGCGACATGCGACACGTATGGTGTTATATCAAGTGAATGTGATTTCTTCAGTATATATTCCCAGTAGTTTTACCTTTACCACAACTTAACTCAGCTTGAAATCTCAGAAAGGTTAAGTCACTTGAAAGCACTTAACTGGAAATTTGAATCATGACTACTTCTTCCATTTATGATGCCATAGTGGTTGGTGCTGGAGTAGTTGGACCCTCAATAGCCACTGCCCTAGCCCGTCAAGGTAGAAAAGTGTTGATTATAGAACGTGACTGGAGCAAGCCAGATCGTATTGTTGGAGAGTTACTCCAGCCAGCTGGGATAAAGGCATTAAAAGAGTTAGGCATGGTCCAGGCCATCAACAATATTGAAGCAATAGATGTTTTAGGTTATTACATTAAGTTTCATGAAAAAGATCTAAAGTTGAACTACCCGTTGAAGGCCGATGCCTTTACCACCAATGCCGTCAAACCCGTGACTGACTGTGTGTATGATGATAACGATAAAATTCTCGATGATACTACAATTAATACTGCTGTTTGGGATGAAGATGATAGAGTGAGAGGAATAGCATTCCACCACGGAGATTTCTTGGGAAATTTGAGAAAAATAGTTAGAAATGAGTCCAATGTGGATTGGATAGAAGGCACGGTCACTAAGATAATACGTGACGAATATGATCCAAACAAGATCATTGGAGTTAAGGTTAAACAGGATAATGAGACTCGCGTTTATCATGCCAAACTTACCATAAGTTGTGATGGTATTTACTCAAAATTCCGTAAAGAGATATCTCCTTCTAATGTCCCCGTCATCGGTTCATACTTTGTGGGTTTAGAATTGAAAAATGCAAAGTTGCCCGCTCATAATCGTGGAAATGTTATATTGGGTGACCATGCTCCAATTTTAATTTACCAAATTTCTCCTGAAGATACCCGTATTCTTTGTGCATACCGTTCAACCAAGCCACCATCACAAAGTAACGGAGAATTGCTTGATTACATGACCAATGAAGTTTTACCAGCCTTACCTCAAGAGACTCAGCCCTCATTTAGGGCTGCTTTGAAATCTCAAAGATTCAGAGTTATGCCAAACCAGTATTTGCCTGCATTGAAGCAGGGGCATCGTGATCACCAGGGGTTGATCTTGCTTGGGGATTCGCTTAACATGCGTCATCCACTCACCGGTGGAGGAATGACAGTGGGGTTGAACGATGCGGTGCTAGTTGCCAAACTTTTGCACCCAAAGCTTGTTCCTGATTTAGATGATTATTCTTTAGTATCTCGCCAGATGAGCCAATTTCACCGTCGTCGGAAGAACTTAGATGCCGTGGTTAATACTCTTTCTATTGCTTTATATACTCTTTTTGCGGCAGACAAAAATTCATTAAAGATATTGCAGGCTGGTTGCTTCAAGTATCTTTCACGAGGAGGATCCTGCCTGAGCGGACCAATTGGATTACTTTCGGGAATGTTGCCATTCCCAATGCTTTTATTCAACCATTTTTTTAGTGTTGCTTTCTATGCTATATTCTGCAATTTTGCTGAAAGGGGAATCTTGATGTTTCCTGTTGCCCTCTACGAAGCATTTGATGCGTTCTTTACCGCTGTGATAATCTTTACGCCCTACTTGTGGAGTGAGTTGGTGTCGTAATGTATATAGAACATCCACAAGCCTAATAATATAATGTTTCATAAAACAGTCAAAGAAAAACCATTAGATACTTTTGCGAACACAGCGAGTAGATAATTACTTTAGCGAGTACAGCGAGTAGATATAACTATAATGTGATAGAAACAAATGCTTTATCGATTTAGATAGATTGAACTTCATAAATAAATTGTAAATCATTAGAGATTCCCAGAGGGACTTGAAACAGTCAGGAATAGAAAGTAGTACTTCAAGACGAACAGGAGCTCATGATTTTGAGCAACACCAGTCTCGTCATATAGATCGAAGTGAATGAAAAAGATGGTCTGCCTCAGAATTGTTTATCTTCTCTTAAGTATCAAATCCTTCTGCCACATTACAAAGGGATAGAATTGAGTGCACCAACCTCTGACAACCTCATAGCTGATTATTTTAAGTAGCTGATTATTCATTAGTAGCTGATTATTTATTAGTAGCTCATTACTCATTCGTAGCTCATTACTTATTCGTGGCTCATTACTCATTCGTAGCTCATTACTTATTCGTAGCTCATTACTCATTCGTAGCTTCTTCAGTAAAAGGTGTACAATTACATGGAAAAGATTACCCACAGGACATTTCTTGAATGGTGTTTTGGATTTCGCAGCCAGACACCTCCACCTATCAGGTTCTATTCAAAAGCACATAATTCCACTTACCTCTTGAATCATTCTACCATAGCAAAGAATCCCATACCTCATTTCCTGACACGTATCCATATTCCAACTACTCATTTTACCACTGTTCTTCTTCTTCGGTTATAACTATAATTCAAACCGTTCCCCAGTTTGCGCTACCGCCCAGAAAAACTTATTGTTCGGGCGAGGGCTGAGTTCTGGCTAGGGTTCATCTTGGTTTCGAGCATTGGACTCCGAGCAATCTGATAATCCAAGCTCACTACTGAACATCTATTCCACCATATCAAAGAGTAAGTAAGAAGGGATGGTCTTGGCAGAACCGAGTAGTGATCAATTGTCACCTGCCATATCCTAGAAGAGGTTGTTAGCGGGTGATAACTGTTATTTCATTGAAAGGGGAACCATGTTTACCCACCCCACCAACCGGACCGGCTAGTTTTTGAATGTTCAATAGTACTAACGTTAGAATGCCTAGCTTTGAGAACGAACCATTGCTTGGAACCCAATCGGGTCCCTTGAAGAGAGCTCAGAGAACTGTTGTGTCTACTGTGGTACAGACGTTCAAGCTGTCACCCGTAAATTACTTGTTGATTTTTGTTCCGCTTGGTATAGTGGCAGGGAATTTAGGATGGTCTTCGAATGCTGTTTTCGGATTCAATTTCCTTGCCATAGTGCCATTAGCTTCAATTTTGGCTTTTGCAACTGAAGAATTGGCCGATCATGTGGGTGAAACCATTGGTGGATTATTGAATGCTACCTTTGGTAATGCGGTTGAATTGATTGTATCAATTATTGCCTTGAAGGATAATCAAGTAAGAATCGTTCAGGCATCGATGTTGGGGTCGATTTTGTCTAACTTATTGTTGGTATTAGGATGCTGTTTTGTAGCCGGTGGAGTCACTCGGGTGCAACAAACTTTCAATCAGACAGTGGCTCAAACAATGTCCTCGTTGATGGCTTTGGCTACTGCTGGATTATTGATTCCTGCCGCTTTCCACGCTTCTTTACCAGAACCTAAGAAAGAAATTGGATTCCCTGAACCAGGTTCTTCTGATGAATTGATTTTGAGCTTATCCCGAGGAGTTTCTATCATTTTATTGATTATCTACATTTTGTATCTTGTTTTCCAATTGAAAACTCACAAGTCCTTATTTGAAGAACAAGCTCAAGAAGCAGATGATGGAATAATTACCACTGCTATTCCTACGGAAGATTCCAGTAAGGCCGAAGACCATTTATCCGTGAATGCTTCTTTAGGGGTTTTGGTTGTAGCTACAATTTTGGTTTCGTTTTGTGCCGACTACTTGGTGGGATCGATCGATAATATTGTTGAGTCTACGGGATTATCCAAAACTTTTATCGGTTTAATAGTTATTCCAATTGTTGGTAATGCTGCTGAACACGTTACCGCCATTGTGGTGGCTATGAAAGATAAAATGGATTTGGCTATTGGGGTTGCTGTTGGTTCATCCCTTCAGATTGCTATTTTTGTGACCCCATTTATGGTTTTGGTGGGTTGGATTATTGATGTGCCAATGTCTTTATACTTTTCTACCTTTGAAACTGCAATCTTATTTATTTCCATGTTCATCAGTAATTTGGTGATTTTGGATGGTGAGTCCAATTGGTTAGAAGGGGCAATGTTGTTGAGTACCTATTTGATTGTTGCGTTGGCATTTTTCTATTATCCCGATGTGGTTGCTAATTGAAAGTTATGAAGCTACAAGGGCCATTTCTAGGAGAAATTTCAGATGAATCCCTTGGATTGGCCTGGCCGCCTTTACTTAAAGCTCGAATGAACCTTTATTCAACGTGTAATAACCTCATAAATTACAGCCTGGATGACAGGGCTCAACAATTTGGGCTCATAGCAAAACCATTGGCTCAAGGCTAGCCAGGAGTTCCGAAGGTTCCAAAGGCGCAGTTTACTCTATAATGCATCTCCCGATGTTCGTCGCATGATAGCTCAAATAGGATTCATCTGAACCTAATTAGGTTTCCTAATGCAAGCACATTATGTTGTCGCTACTGTTTGTTGTAGAGTTCACGTTAATACGCGTCGCGACGCGTAACCCGCGTAAACCATTCAATATAAATATAATTGTTCGTTGCGTAAATGTTGGTAAATAGATAAGCATCAATAAAGTGGTCTAGTAATTAGAGCCGATGCAGAAAGACAATTGGTATATTGTTCGATGCAAACGATGCAAACGATGTAATAATGCACTGCCCTTACAGATGAGTGAGTGATTACGAGTAGAGCGAAAAGCCCGAAGGTCATGGTGGGCGATCATTTGCACCGACGATCGTAAGCCATTTTCAGCAGGAGCCGAAGCCCACATTTTGGGTTTTAATGGTCAACACATTTAATATGGTGCAACCATCGAAACCTACCATGGCAACCAGGTTAATCTAGCCATTATCAAGGCATGGCCCATCGTGTTATACTTTCAGCTACCCCACAGACACCAGTCCGACTTTTAGCATAGAACTTTGAGTATGGAACTTTAGACGACAACCACTCGTGACTATGGTGTTTATTTGTTTGGAGTTACTATGGTGATATACACGAGAGGCCAGTAGTGCATATAGCCGAGGACTCGCGCGTTCATTTAACCCCATTCGGCTAACAGTAACGGTGACAATAGATGCAAAATTCGCGTAACAGCTCCTTGTAGGCTTAAGGAGGTCGAAGGGGCACAGTTCAGCGTGAACAGACACGGTGAAGGGCGTCCTGCCTACCGTGGACTTACTGCATGTAATCACGCATAAGGGTACGCAGCAATCGGTGTCTAACATGCGTCGGAATATCGAGAACAATAACGCTTCCTGTTGGTATATTTAGGTCTTCTTCCGCCGTAAAAATATATAAACCTCACCCGGGAATCTTGTTCAACAATTACACATTACGGTACTCAATACTTTGACTTCTTACCCTTAGTATTTTAATTCCAATCGTTGAGTATCATTGAGTTCGTAACTATGTCAGATAGAGAAGCTTTAAAGATCTTTTCCAGACTGCCAGTCTCGTCTGAAATGATCAACTTCTTGGCTGCCACCATCAGTTCCATCATCCAAGTGAAAACATCCAAGCCTCAATATAGCGTGGTGCCTTCAGGAAACAAATCCAACATGTTGGTTACTCCTGTGAAAAAGAGTACTCCCTTGATATCATTTATTAAAAATTTGATCAAGTATTCCAATGTCCAAACTCCAACCTTGATGGCTACCGTCATTTATCTTAATAAGTTGAGAAATATTTTGCCTGCAAATGCTATTGGTATGGAGACCACTAGACACAGAATCTTCTTGGCTTCTTTAATATTGAGTGCAAAGTCTTTAAATGATTCCTCACCTTTAAATAAGCACTGGACAAAGTATACCGATGGGTTGTTATCGCTTGAAGAGGTCAATATGGCCGAAAAAGAGCTCATCGGACTTTTGAAATGGAATATCACAATAAAGGAAGACGAACTCATCATTGCATTACAACCATTCTTGTCTTCCATCAAACAATCATTAGCAAAGAAGATGGAAGATGAATCCAACCAAAAAATCTCATACTACAGACTTTCTAATGCCTACAGCAATAGATCACTCACTTCACCTATCTCCCCAGTCTCAACCTCTAGCATGTTGTCTCCATCACCTTATTCCAATCATACTATGTCTCCATCATCCAGAATGTCTCCATCTAGATCGTCTCCAGCTTCGAGATCTTCTTCTAACATGTCTTTGTCTTCGTATAACTCCTCAATGTCACTTAGCAACTCATATTCTTCGAATTCTTTGAAGACAAATGCCACATCTAATTACAGTTTATCAGCATTAGCTCAAGAAGAAGAAGAATTGATGCAATCGGCCCCTACAAAAAAGAGAATGCCATTATCGGTTAAATCATCCAACTCTTTGAACGTGCAACATCGTCAACAATATCTTCAAAAACCAAATTATAAGGTTAACCACCACCACATGAATGCTGGAAGAAACGGACAATTTGATAGATCGTCTTCAAATTCATCAATTGTGAATTTGGCAAATTCTGGTAGGATAATAGCTTAATGGGCTATAATCCACCAAGTCATAATAATCATCATTCACTTCTTGTCAAACAGCATGTGGCTACTAGCTTGTCTTAGTCAGCCCTCAGATTGGTCTACCAATGTACTATTCATAATTTTTAATTCTACTAACATTTATTTCTTTCGCTTGGTATACCCAAATTAATAATACGTACAATCATGCATCTAGACGAGTGTAGTAGTTGACGAGCCTGCAAGGTTAGGATAACTTCGGAGTAAATCAGTATAATTAATATACATCAAGTGATGTCATATAGTTAAGCGAGAAAAACATAAATATTGACAACGTTTAAGCGAATATAATGATGGTAAAATGTTACCCAAATATAGGCTTAGCGTGCGTTACATGGAATCCATTTTACATGTACATAACCTCTATTGTTAATTGACGAAGTGGCATTACTATGAAATCTATTACGTGTATGGTATCAACTAGTGTTGATGAGGGTCTTCCTTTGGTGGTTCTGGAGCCACGGTGATCATGGTATCAATTCTTAAAATAGCAATACATGCCTCTAAAGCTGATTTTAACGATTTCACTTTAGAAATGGTTGGTTCCAAAACTCCATGAATACTTTCGTTAACAATTTTACCTTCGATTAAATCTAACCCGTAGTATTTGTATTTCTTTCTCTTGGTATCTGTTGGTAAAGCTGATTGGGAAGCTGCATGATATGTTCTTAATTTAGAGACCAAATCGGAAGAATCCTTAGCAGCATTCAGGGCCAAAGTTTTTGGAATCACCAATAATGCATTGGCGAATTCAGCAATTGCCAATTGTTCTCTTGAACCAACAGTGGTGGCGAAATTTTCCAAATATATATTCAAAGCAGTTTCCACTGCACCACCACCTGGAACAACATTACCACTTTCCAATGTTCTCTTGACAACAGATAAAGAGTCATGTAAAGATCTTTCCATTTCATCCAAAGAGTAGTCATTTGGGCCTCTTAAGATAATAGATGAAGAGGAATGTTGCTTGGTACCCTTGACTAGAATACATTCATCATCGCTGATTCTGGTTTGTACAACTTCTTCAGCATTACCAAGGTAGGAGGCTTCGAAAGTCTCTTCACCTTCCAAATTGGATAAGTTACCAACCAAAGTGGCACCAGTGGCTCTTGCTATTCTTCTTAAATCTTCCTTCTTACAACGTCTGACGGCAATGGCACCAGCCTCAACAAATTCTTTCAAACATAAATCATCAATACCCTTAGTGGTCAAAATTACATTTGCACCGGCATTCAAAATCTTGCGGATTCTTTCGATAATAATTCCATATTCTCTTTTTCTAATTTCTTCCAATTGATCTGGATCATCAATATTTATTTGCACACCCATGGCCATTCTAGCTTTTTGTAAGTTGATATCAAGACAGGCGATCTTGGCGTTTTTGATCGATTTGGCCATGGCTTGCGATGCAACAGTACAGTTCAATGCATAACCATCTACTAACAACGATTCAGTAGAGGATTTACCATGTGCTTTAAGAACATTGACGGCTTTGACTGGGTATTTGACTTCTCCCTTCCCATTAACAGTCTTGACAGCCAACATGGCATCAACCACCATTTTACTGAAAAATTCGGAATCGGATCCAATGATTTTGGAAGACATCGATGTCTTTGCTATGTTAATCATGGTTTCCTTACCAAGGCTGTCTACCGATTGTGATAATACTTCATTGACATAACGAATAGCTTCTCTCAAGGCCAAACGGTATCCAGTAATGATGGTGGTAGGATGTATTTTGTTTTTAACTAATTCATTGGCTCTCTTCAACAATTCAGCTGCTATGATCACAACAGAAGTGGTACCATCTCCTACTTCACGATCTTGCTGTTGAGCCAACTCCACTAAAATCTTTCCGGCTGGATGTTGGACGTCTAATAGAGACAAAATGGTAGCTCCATCGTTGGTGACTGTGACATCACCAATATCGTCCACTAACATTTTATCTAATCCAACAGGACCCAACGATGATTTAACTACGTTGGCCACCGATTGCGCAGCCAAAACGTTTTGATTCCGGATATCATCACCGCTGACCTTTTCTCCCCCAAGGAACAATGTATCTGAACGAGCTGCGGAGTACATGATGGTTGGATAAAGAGTATGGGCAAATGTGAAAATTTGCTGTTATAATGGCGCGTCGACACGACCGGTTCAAAGTGAGTGAGAGATAATTAAAACTTCTACAGTAAGAGTTAATTATTGTGAGAAATACACGCAAATCGGAGAAGATGTATTTTATTGAAATTTTATACTTGTAAGGAGTCTTAAGGAAGACCAACGATTTTTTTCATGAGTCCATTCTTATTTTTTTTTTCAGCTTCATTGCTTAGAATCAAGAGAATAATGTGAAGATGTTTGGATATTAATGATTTGGTCAGAGCAGGCATCAATTCTAAAACTAAAACTAGTGATGAGATTGAACACCCTAAACAACCAAGAATTATGACAATAAATATAGTTTGATTTTAATTTCACGCTTGTTCCATAGAGTATTTAATCTGTTTACTGGTTTAGACGTATAGTACCCCATTGGTTTGGACGATTTAAATGGTATAGCGATATTGGCAAATATAAATTAGTTTTCTTTATTGAATATCAATTAGAGCCAGAGCAACAATTATTCCGCTGATTAGATTCTCCTTAGTCTACAGGAAAATAATAGCAAACAGAGTAATGGAATAGATGATTAAAATATAATTGTAGTGTTTCTTTATTTATCAAGTAGAGAAGAAAAATAGAATTAACTTTTCATGATTAGAAACTTACCCTTTGATCACTTCATTAGAGGACTTATCACCTACTTTCGCGTACTCATTTATTAAATCGATACGTGCAACCATTTTACCTTCAATTGATTAATTAGTTAGAATTTTCTGTTTAAAATAGACTCCTCGAGCCTCTTGATAACGTTGGGCTTTGTACAACGATCATGGAACATTGATCAAATCTAATATAACCTTGAGGGCTGGCGTCCTTAACAATTGACTTTGGTCAGGAGTTGACATACCGGCTGAGGACCAATATATTATCTTGGGTGCCAATTTCCACGCGATCCCTTAGAACATCTACTATAAAAAAATACAACCGTTTAACTAAGATACCTATTAGGACAGAGCTCATTTGGTACAAGATACATCTTATAAGCTTATGATGGTATCAATTAGACTACGTTATTTGAGAGGAATTTTTGTATGTTTACCCTTGCCTCTTATTCGATACATTCGCGTTTCATGTTTTTGACTCCGTACCAAGCGAATCCGTAGTATTCAAAACTTCTTAAGTTGCTTGCAATAATGACGGTTGTATTGTTTACACTTCCAATTACCACTGACTTTTTTTGGTTTTCAAAGCTTTCTCTTGTATCTCTGGCAGTTCGCGTTAGTAGCGCCCCTTAGTGCTGGCTACCCATGTTTCCTGTACACAACCCGTAGTACCACCAGCCCAAAATCAAAACAACCGAATTGCACGAGACCACATTGCAACATGTTAAACAGTTCTATGTTAAGTTTGAGATCTCTTTCGTTAGGCTTCTCGCGTCCATTGAGTACCTCCATGGCCTCGGCCATGTATTCGAGCAGTATGAATATGGCTCGCTCTGCCAAAGATCCTACTGCGGTGGCATTAGCTAAAGAAAAGAAACTTACCCTGAAGAAGAAGGAGAGTTTAAAAACTAAACTAACCAAAGAAAAGAGTCAATTGAAGAACTTGGAAAAGAAATTGAAGGAAGAAACCAAAAAGTTGGAGAAAAAGAGACAGGCCCGTGAAAAGGAAGCATTTGCCGCTGCAACCAAACCTTTTCGTAGATTGAGTGGTTATACCTTCTTTATGAAACAAGAAAAGGGTAACACTTTCTCAGATTCGGCGGCAAAATGGAAGTCTTTAAGCGATTATGAAAAGAATGTGTTTTCTCAAGAAGCTGAAGAATATAATGAAGAACAACTTAAGGTCTATACTCCTAAACCAAAGAAACCAGCCAGTGGTTATGCATTATATTTGAAAGAAAATTATGTTAATGATGGCCGTACTATAGGTGAGATTGGTAAGGAATTGAGTGCCAAATGGAGGCAGTTATCTCCAAATGAAAAGTCTAGATACGAAATTTCAAAGTCGCTTAAAGAAGACTATGCCAAGAAGTTACAAAGTTGGATTGAGGAAAGACTCAAGCTCTACAAGGCTTCTAAGGCTTAATCTATCGTATCTACTCAAAATATAGTATATATTTATGTACCTTTGATTTGATTTCCTAATGAGGTCAATACTCTCTCTAATTCACTAGGAATAACTGGTTTGGAGATAAAATCCACCATTCCGCAGTTTAGTGATTTTTCTCTATCGTCTCCCGCAACATTAGCAGTTAATGCTACTATCTTGGGAATATAAGCTTGTTTGCCTCGAGTACTGAATGATTCTTTTAACTCAATCGTAGCTGCGATACCGTCCTTTCTAGGCATTTGAATATCCATCAAAATCACATCATATGATTGTGATTTTGCTAATAACGCCTCACATTTATTGATAACCTCAACTCCATCTTTGGCATGATCTGCAATGTACCCTAACTTTTTCAAATGCTGTAAAGCCACTTTGGTATTAACAAGATTATCTTCAGCAAGTAAAATTCTTAATGGATACTTTTCAGATAAGATATTAGGTTTGGAATCTTGAATAGTTGGACTTTTTTGTCCCCCATCGAGAGTGCTTTGAATGATCTTGATTAATTTCAGTCTTTGAAATGGTGATAATAAAACTGAATGGTTCTCAATATCTTCTGGCAATGACTTTCCAAACAGAGCAATAACCACAATCTTGCAACGATCATTCGTGACTGATTCATACTTCTTGAGATTTTCATAATGGCTTTCATGAATGAAAATAAAGGCAAAATCATCGACATTTTGTCTAATTTCTCCTAAATTGTTAAGTGTAGTCACTTCTAATCCAAAGTATTCTAAGGTTTCCTTTAAAGACAACCTACTATTTTTATGGTCATCAACAATCAATGCTTTGTTTTTCAATTTCAAAGCTTCGGCTTGGGTCTTACCAAAGTATACCTCGGGTTTATCATGAAATTCAACTTGACAATTTACAATAAAATGAAAAGTACTTCCAACTCCTTCAACACTATCGAACCCCAAGTCTCCACCCATGATATCTGAGAGTTTCTTTGAAATGGCCAATCCTAAACCTGCACCACCAAATTGTCTTTTCGAAGATCCATCAACTTGTGAAAATGCTCCAAAGACTTTGTTTTTAGACTCTTCGGGAATACCTATACCGGAATCCTTGACATATATACACATTTCCACTCTATCAGGACTGATTTCTCTGGCATTTGCTTCAACAATAATAGATCCTGCCGAAGTGAATTTAATTGCGTTACCCACTAAATTGATGATAATTTGCCTGAATCTAGTAACATCACCAATGACGGATTTAATATTTTGAGACCGATTCAAAAATACTAACTCTAAATCATTAAGTGCTGCTTGTTCACCAGACAATTGCATCGAACTTTCAATACAATCACATAATGAGAATGGAGTATTATCCAAAGTAAAAGAACCATGTTCAATCTTTGAGAAGGCTAATATACCATCAATGATATTCAAAGTCACCATGGCAGAACTTCTAATAGTCTCAACATACTCTCTTTGTGTTTTGGTCAAATCCGTGTCCAATAAGAAAATGGAACACGAAAGTAAAGAATTAAATGGAGTTCTAATTTCATGAGACATATTTGCCAAAAAACTAGCCTTTTCAGCAGTAGCTTCTTCAGCTGCACTTTTGGCAATTTCCATTTGCGAATATAGCTTAGCTTTACTCAAAGATACTGCTGCTTGAGTACATAACAAATCAAGTAAATCCCTTTTCTTAGCATTGAAGAATGGCAGACCAGATTTCACCAATGGTTTTTGATTTTCGAGATATAAAGCTCCAAAAACTCCAGATTGATTTTTGAGGGGAATGCAAATCATAGCCGAACAATTGTTACGCTGGTAATAGTCATCTTTTCCAAATCTATTGGAAAACATGACGTGATCTTCATCTTTATTCACAATTTCCCCACTATGAAGAACATGCATCAAAAGGGAAAATGGACAAATATCACCTCTTGAACTTAATGGTTGACTTTCCACACTATAGACAGTATTCGCAGATCCAATTGCTTGAATATATGGCTCCTCATTATTTTCACGAATTACAGTAACACCATAATCCACTCCCATGAACATTATGGTACTCTCAAGTAATTTTAAAACTATCATAGTATCAGTGGAAGATTCAGATATCAGCAAACAAGCTTTAACAGCTTTATTCAAATCAGTTGATGTGTCTTCTTTTGAAATCATGCCTTTCTTCTTATGACCCTTCTGTTCTCGTTTTGAAGCCTTAGGAACTTCAGCAGTTTCAACTTGTAATTTTGACTTAACAGTAGGCAAGTTAGGGTCATTTTTAGAAAATGATTTGGTTCTATGAACTTGCAGTTCAGGGACTTTGAGACCAGCCCAGTTATACTCATCATCTAAAAAGCCACCGTATTTCTTTTCAATTATATTTACCAAAAGACGATCATCAAGACTTTTGAATACTTCTAATGCCGTCTTTGCATAATACACAACTCTCTTGTTACTTCGTCCTTGCTTGGATAACCAATTAGCACAAAAATAGCTAGCCATAGCCACATCATACCAATTATTACTGTTTCTTCCCAAATCAATGGCTTCATCAAAAGTATCTAATATACTTAAAGGAGATACATCCAGTCTGTTTCTATCAAATAATGCCTGAGATACATGGTATTTAGAAAGGTAAGTTCTAGGACAAACTTCACTCCACAATTGGAATAACTTTATAGATCTTTCGACAATGGCAGTACATTTCAACTCCTCTTCTTCACTGACATAGTTGCAACTAGTTAATGCTATTATGCTGTGATAATAAAATCCAATATGAACCAACCCAAGTGGCAAATATTCCAGGAGTTCGTTGACTATGCTGATTATTAAATCCTTCACTTCTTCATATCTACCAAAAACATTTAAATATGCCATCTTAGAAACATAAAACAAGAATGTGGTATGTCTCGGTTTGTTATCCACCGGATATTTAGCCTCGTATTCTTCTAATGCCATATCCCCGTGTAAGAGAGAGTATCCATATAAATGAACACCATTCAAAGCATCAAAATCAAACTGTTCAGCATCCTTGTTTGAGACAATACTATCGAAAGGATATCCACTCAAGTGAATCAATAAATACTTCGATGCTTCAGTTAGAAAGTTTAGGGATGCCGAGTGTGATCTGACGAATGGTCGTTTGGATCTAATGTAAACATCATAGTACTTCAAAACTTGAGGGATAGGTTCCACATAAACTGCCACTGAAATAATATAATATTCATAAACATTTTTGATTAGTTCAGATGAAAGATTTTCTGTTGAATGAACAATATCCAATGCCAATTTGCAAAATTCTACCCCCTTATTATAGCTAGCTTTGTCGTTGGTATTTATAAACCGATTAGCAAATTCCAATAGAGGTATTGAACAATGTGGCGATATTCCATAAGAATTGATTAATATCACCAACTGAGCGACCAAATATTTCGCAAGGTAATTATATTTCGAAGAATAGCATGGAACTATCACATCTGAAATAAGCTCATAAACCAAAAGGATTATGGGGGAAGTTGCTCTTTTTGTCTCTTTCATTTTCCTGATTTCTGAAATCGAAATTGGGACTTTATCAATGACTTTTTGATACAACTTCCGACATTTTTCGTTATCAAAATAAACCTCGATACCTATTTTTTGTAATCCCTTTACAGCTGCCTCAACACCACTTTCAAACTTACCAGATTGAATCAAACATTTAACTTTGGTCAACAAAAAAACTGTATCATCGAAGTTATACTCCAGTTGGATTTTGTCAATGTATTCAAGACAATGATCATAGCGTTTTAATAACTGTTGGGTTTGACAAATTGTTAAGATACTTTTCAATTTTGTTTTGGTATCATTTTTGTCAATAAAAGAATCGGCTGCTTCAAAGTACTTCAAGGAGGCCCTGCTATTATAAGTTGAAGAGGCATATCTGCCAGCCTGAATCAATACTTTCTTATATATTTCAATATCTTCAACCCTAGCGATTTCACAAGAGCTGCTAAAATGATTTGCCATCTTGAGATAATTTGATATACTGAATTCGGCTTGTTTAGATATTCTCTTGTAAAATCGTAACCCACACAATCTATGATATTCTTGTAATTCATTGCATTCAATAAGCTCTTTAATAAGATGGTTCTGAATAGAATCGTGATAGAATTTATACCTTGTTTGAGTTGCCAATTCCCAGATGTTTCCGTCCGAAATATCAAATGGAAACTCGTCTGAGGTAATCAAGTGAAATGGAATTTTATGATAATAACTAGTCGGAATGATAACTCCAGTTTCAACACATAAATGCAATAATTCATACACTTCTTTCAATGACATACCTGATACAATCATTAGCTGTGATAAATAGAAATAGTAACCATCATTGGTTACGGCCGCAAATTTTAATAATGACTTTGCTTTTTCAGTCAAAGCAGATTTCAAAAAGAGATTCAATATATGTGTACCATCTTTAAAGTTCTGACTTTCAAGGTTCATTATCCATTGTATCCCACCATTTAAACTTGATTTACCAAGTTGAATTTGTCCATTCAAAAAAGATGACGCAATTAAATATCGCGCAAGTAGGATGTTTCCTTTGGTAACCGAATAAATCTTAGAAGCAATAAATTTTGTAGTATCATCAATTTTGTTAATTGACAGTTGGTGAACTCCAAACATGGAAGACATACTAGTTTGTTCACCTTTAGAAAGTATTGAACCTTGTTTAGTATTTGAAAATCCTGTATGAATGTACAGGGTAAAACCCAGTCTTTTCAATCGTTTTAATTCGAACTCATTCGTATTCACTTTTGATGCCCTTAAAAATTTTAGTAATTCTTCTTTCGTTACAACATGATTGAGATTAGCCATTCCCGAGACTAATGATTTTGATTCAAGAGTAAGACCAGATATCTTATCTACTATTTTTTCAATATCAACATCTTCATCATCTTCATCATCTTCAAGATCATTTTCTGTAGAATAAGTTGCCACAATTTTGACTGAAATTTCATTTTCTAACTCATTAGACTCGAAGTAATCGAATATTTCTCCAAACATAGCCCATTCACTCAACGAGCACCACTGCATATCATCAAGAAACATAGTGAGACCTTGGAATCCAATCAAACAAAAGAAAGCTTTAATAATGTACCTAAATTTCAATTCTAAATTCACTAAATGGTCCTGAGGATTAGATCTGAACCTTGGATCAGATTGTACCAAAGTATCATAAGCGGGCCCCAAAAATGTTTTCAATTCAGGTATAACCAGAAATAATACTCTCAAATCTGCTTGAATTTTAGTAATAACCATGTCTCTCCATCTTTGAATAATTTCTTGTGAGGATGATAAAATTTGATTAACAATAACCTTAATTCCATGAAGAAAGCAAGTGTAGATGGTTACACTAGTCTCGTTACTATCGAACTTCCAATGGAAATAAAAATCATTTGTCGATATTGTCGATGATCTTACATCGTTCATTAACGTGGTTTTACCAGATCCTGTTTCACCAGATATAAATATTAAATTGACACCATTTGAAAGTTTCCCATATGTTTCGAACACATCCTTATATTCTTGATCTCTTCCGTATACTCCTCGTGGATACAGAAATATAGGAACAACTCCAGACTTATTAATATTTCTCAAGCTCTCTTTGACTAAGTAGTCCTTCGTATCTTCTCGCTTGGACCAGTATTTTATGACACTTTCTCCTAAGTTGGTGACGTTGTCAATATATTCATTTTTGGAAATGATCAAATCATTTATCAAACTATGACAATTACCATACCTATCATTTGGATCTTTTTCTAGAAGTTTCATAATTATATCACTCAAATCATCTGTGATCCATGCATGGGCAATTAAAGATGGAGCGATGGGTTTTTGCAAAATATGTCTTCGTATAATCTTCGAAGGGTTATCACTCAAGAATGGAGTACACCCCACTAACAATTCGTAAAGTACAATTCCAATGGAATAAAAGTCAGATCTATAATCAACTCCTCTATTGGCTTCCCCACAAATTTCTGGTGACAAGTAAGGTAATAATTCAGGCAATTGATTGAGATGCCTTTTTCTATAATCGAATGAGCAGTCTTCTGGTTGGATTGTAAAACAAAAATCCCATCCGGTCAACTTGACATCATTGATGTCATGCTTGGATTTCAAGATATTATTAGAAGTGATACCATTATGCACTACTCCAAATTCATGTACAACTGCAAGTGTGTCAAGTACTTTAATTATATCAGAAAGGACTTCAATTACTTTTAAAGGTGACTTGGGGGTTTGTTTAATTTTATTCGATATTTCATCAAATAGCAGGTTTCCTAGAGTGACCGAGCCTCCAAATCCCGAGGAGGAGACACCACCAATTCCATTGTTAGAATAACCATTTGTACTTCCAAGGAATTGGTTACTCACAGAGGAATTAGATGACATACTAGCAGTCGAATTGGAATTTATATTGGTTGTATCGGCTCCCTCATCTTGTTCCTCTAAGGAAAATTCCCGGAGAGAAACGTACGCATTATCCATGTAGACTAAAGCCAACCGACATTGTTCCCTTGGTGATTCTTCGAACTCATGTAGAGAAGAAGAAGTACTTCCAGAACTTCCACTGTTGATACTATTATTTCTTGAGGTTCTTCCATGAACCCCTAAAAACATGTCCATACCATTTTCATCAATAAATTTGGATTCGTAATTGGGATGGGTCGAGTTAGAGTCAGAAACATTTATAGTGAGAACTTTGACAGGATACAATATACCTGGTAAATCTCTAGGAAGGGTCACTGGGTGATAAATATCAGTTCTTGAGAAATCTAAATGCGACTTTTGCCTTGATTTAAAATAAGTATTTTGGATTGCTTCATTACCAAATATTCTATGCCTGGTGGGAACATTTAATCCTGATAGAATATACCATTCATTCAAGAATCGAGATAATGGTACATTTTTCAAAATATTTGGTGATAACCGGATCACTACTTTTGTGCCCGGCTCCAAATTAACGTCATTGTTGAAAGCCAATTCTGGAGTGATAGATGGGATGCTTGTATTTGAGTCTTCGTATGATTTGACAGCATGGTAAAGAATGTCCGATTTTTCGAAACTAGAATTAAATTGTTTGAGTAAAGTATAACCGGGAATTATATCGGGAAACAAAGAAACATAGTCCTGATACGAATCATCCATGTGTTTTGGAGAGATGGAAAAATTCTCTCTTTCATTAAGGTAATGGTTATTATGAGTTACATAATTTATTTTATTCAAAAATGACTTGTGTCCCAAGGTTGCGTTATTCAAAAACCGTTTCTTATTGGCAGTTTTTTCACGGGTATCATCAGTTTCAGTAGATTCATGAGTCCATGACAGATCACTATGGGTAATCCTAATTTCATCAAACGAAGGTTGGGAGTATGAGGAACTTCCATCATCGGAGGGTTCTCCCTGTGAGGCGGCTACTTGCGGATGCAGGTTATCGTTAGGATTGAGGGCATCGTTAGGACTTAGAGCATCGGTGGGACTAACTTGGTCGATATTGACTACTTTAGGAGAGTTAGAGGTTTCTGCGGATAACGATGGTAATATTGAAGTATTCTGGAGGGATGATGATGGATATGGAATTGGAGGCCCTCCCCTAGTTAATGGTGGAGAGCTCATATTCGTCTATATTGGAGATAGGATGAGATAGGATGGGGATGGCCAAAGACAGTCTATGCTCGGTTAACTTACACTGCAGCAGTAGCGAATTTAAACAAATTACTATGTAGGGATTAGCGATTTTGACACGCCTAATTGATATGGACCATGCGTGGTATTATGTCTCAAACAGATGTATGATTGCTCGGAACCGTTGCTATAACGGTAACGAGGCGGAAATGGCAGGAAATGTGAGTATGTGCAGGACAACAAAAAGGCTAGCTCAATAGGACCCTTATTAATCAAGTACTACATTAGTTTAATCAACGTGTATTAGACATAACCGATAAATATAGTAGAAGTAGACTAGGTGAAAGATGCGGAATGCTAATAAAGTCAGGTAGCCTAGCTAACTGATTCTCCTTTATGGTGGGAAGCACCGGGGTCAATGGGCCGAATCGTCAAAATTATAAAATGGTACATTTTTTATGCTTTCTGATCACAGGAGGTTCCAAAGCAGCTACGATGGCTTCATCAAACACGGTTTTTAAGCCTCTTTGGGTCAAAGCTGAACACTCGACGTACTTTACTGCACGTAATTCCTTGGCCAAACGTTCTCCCATTTCACTGGTGATGGGGGACAACTTTTGTCTGTGTAATCTTTGTAAAATAACTTCATCATTTCTCAAATCGGTCTGAGTACCTACAATTAAGCAGGGAACTCCAGGACAATGATGATGAACTTCGGGGAACCATTTTTCTTTGACGTTTTCAAAAGAAGCTGGGGCAATCACTGAAAAGCATACCAAGAACACGTCTGTAGAGGGGTATGATAAAGGTCTTAACCGATCATAATCTTCTTGTCCTGCAGTATCGAATAATCCCAAGGTAAAGGGCTCATCCCCAATCATTACTGTAACGGCATAATTATCAAACACGGTTGGTACATAATCAGCAGGAAACTTACTGGTTGTGTACGAAATCAATAAACATGTCTTTCCAACGGCACCATCACCCACAACAACACACTTTATGGTTTGCATTCTGGCTTCTAGATTGGTGGTAAATTTCCCGGGCACTAGAACGTTTTAGCTTTCTTTGTAGGTTTCACCAAATCACCTTGATCGATCTCTGTTCACTGATCAATCCTTCCAAGTAGTTAATATATGGCTAGTATCAAACTATATGGAGCACTCTTGCACTGGTCTATCAACGATCTTCTTTATCAACTATGGGCAATGTAGTCTATCAGAACCCTGGTAAATCTGATCTTGTTGTTGTTGTCTCTTTTCCTTGACTGTTTTTTTTCTCAGGTCTCACGATTACACAAAGGGATAAGGAGTGCGGTAGACGGCTAAGTGGTAGTACCACCCATACCCTGGATCCGTTTGGGAAAAATGATTAGCATCTGTGGCAAACGATACCTGGCAGTACAATAATATCCGTCCCAAAATTGTCGAAAATCCACGAATTATGATTTTATGGTGTAGACAAATGGCGTACTCATATCTCCGCGCGAACGGCTTCAATTGTGACGATAGTGATAAATGTAAGCCTCGAGATATACTGAAAATAGACAACATTAATACTAAGGATTAGTTTTATCGATTGGTACACTATTTTCCGATATCTGGGTTGAATTGTATGAATTTAACCATTACAGATGGTTCTCTTTTTATAGGATGCAAACTGTTCTAAATTAGCAGTGTGTCTCGAATAGTCAACCATGAAAATGATCGATTGAAGCTGTATAGAAAATTATTCAATCTCCCTTCTTCTATATATATTAACACATAAAATTTTTTTATTACTCCACACCATTTAAATGTAAAACTAGTCTTTCATACTCCTATTTTCTGTATTGGATATCCCATATATTCTATTTTCTCTTTGATATCCACTCCTTGGAAAGAACCAGAAGATATCACTCAAGTATCATTCAAGTATCATTCTGACAGTATTTGTGTTTCGATCTCTTTATTCATGCATTTTCTGTGGTCTTTATGGAATATCTGGGTTTAGATCTTTATTTTGATTTTGATTCTTCAATCATCTCATTATTGTAGATCACTGATGGATAAAAACAACGAAATAGAAACTAAACTATACTGCTTCATTGATGTTGTATCTGATCAATTCTCAAAATGAACACCTTGACAATAAAAAATTCCATTTATATTGCATTATTATGTTACATTTCTTCTTATCATATTTGTTCCTTCTATATACACAATAAATACCTACTTCATATCATTCATATCATTCATGTTCATATTCATGAACCCCCCATCTCCCTGCATCACCTCCAAGTTCGAAGTAATATCACTTGGAAGATTATCAGTATCAATAAGCTTATTTGCCAACAATCCACTTGGATCAAACTTACTAATCTCTTCATCTATTTCGTTATCCACTATCGACAACCCACCACCTAAGAAGTCCAACATCATGTGCATACCCCCAGCACCTCCAGCATACTCTTCAACATCTACAGGAAGAACTTGTGACACTCCTTCCAAAAACCACACTTTATCTTTAAGCTCGGTAGTGAAGGATCTGAGTAACTTATAATATGACCTCATTATTCTCATGGCTTTGACATCCCCTGTCATCAACAAGGAGAGGAAAGACTTATCCAACAATGCTGGAAATGCAAATATTCTCAAGATGAAATCAGACTTATATCTTTCTTTATGAAGCTTATTGAGATATGCTAATGTTATCAAATACGGTGAATCAATTTCCACAGGGAACAAATCGGCAATATCTGCATCATGACACTCCAAATCAGTAAAATATCTGTTAGCACCAGTGAGCTGATCCTTACTAAGATTCACTCTTTGGTTTATTATGTCTCCCAAATCTCCCAAATCAACTGAGATAAATTTGTAGAATCTGGAAGCCTCAGTTAGCGGCCATACTGCAGTTAATATAGTAGCCGCTCCCTTAACATGGAAGATCCAAGCTGATGCAGGTAACGATTTAGGAGAAGTGGACGATGGAAACGAAGCATTGGCTAAAGAATCCATGATGAGAATAAGGGCACTAGCAACCAATGCATCGGTATTATCAGAATTAATATTTAAAACTGCTTCTCTCAATAATCGAAGTGCTTCTCCACGGTGACAAGTAACACATTGATCAAGTCCCTTCTCAGTTCTTGATAAATGAGTGGCACTGAATGCTAGAATAGAATGCATTAGAAATGGATAATCAAATGCCAACATTGGTATATCATAATTCCAAATATTAGTATCAGAAATACCAGCACCTGTGATTGTATTTGATACCTGAGAAGTGTAATGAAACATCAATCGAAGGTCTAGCATATTCAAATTCGATGATTGCATTGCAGCAGCCATTGGAGTATTCATTGGACTAGGGTTTCTGGGAATCAGGGTATTAACATTGGGGGATATATTAGGTAAAGTGCCATTTTCTTGTCCCAAATCATTATTGGGAGTTTCTTGAGGTTTACTAGTAAATTGAGGTTGTGGTCTTTGTGCAAATGGTTGACTGATATTTTCTTTTGGATTAAATTGAAAGTTTGTCTTGGGAATTTCTTGTTGTGATGGTTCTTGAGAAAGAGTATTAGAAGCCTTAGGTTGATTGTTTATCATCTGCGCAATATTATTAGTGATAGAACTATCGATCAAGGATCCTAGATTACTCAAATCAATAGGTAATTGTGCCAAAGTAGCTAAATTACTTAAGCTCGCCAAATTTCCAAGACTGCTTAAGTCAGTACCAAGACCACTTAGGTTATTCACTAGATAACTGAGGTTGATATTATTCAAATTACCAGCATTTAAAATTCCAGGATTAATTGGAGGTACCCCTGAGTTATCTGGTTGTTTGTTACTTGGTTCGGAAGGACTGGGTGATAAATTAGGAGTTTCTTGTTGCGTAGAAGGTTCAATACTGGAATCACTAGATGAAGTAGAGGAGGAAGGAGAATTCATTTTTGCCGATTTTCTCTTCTTGGGTATTGGTTCATCCGTCTCACGTTCTGGTTTTATCTCATCCTGCGATTGATGATCGGGTGCATCCGTAAGATAACCACATGTTAAATTCATATGCTTGCATTTGTTGCAGCTCGGCTTACCCTCATCACACTTCACTCTCCGTTTCTTACATGTAGAACACCCACTTCTTGATTTCTGATGATACTTTCTCTTCCCTGTTGATGATCTGCTTTTTTTAGCATCATCTTCGTGACCCGACAGTTGCGGTGATTTGTTAGGTTCGGTCATGGCTTTTGGCTTGTTAGTTGGTTTGTTGAAAAACTATCGGCTGAACGTTAATGTTGAATTGAATAACCGCCGTTACCTAAGTGCCTGTGTATGTGTGACCAGATTTAGAACAGAATTGATAGTATTAAACTGGACTCTGTGGACCAGATCCTTGTAATTTTGTTTGGAGTAGTAGATACAATGTTTAGTTAGAAGATATTAGCCAACTTTGATTTGTAGTAGTACAATCCAAACACTATGCCATATATACCTCTCCCTCGTATAGCTGTCGTTTAAATTTTTTTTTTAACTGAGGCTGAGAATTATAGACGTGTCTCGATAGATGATCCGATTTACTTCGTTCAGGTAAGAAGATGCAAATAGCAATGATAAGAGAGGAGTATAGTGTAGATTAGAGTCATCTACTTAACTAGGCTAGGTAGTGGGGCTACAGCAACACCGGAGATAACCGGAGTAAGTATCCAGAGCTCAGAAACAAAGAGGGGGGGAAAAAGCAAAGTGGAGCAGAACGGTCTGGCAGTAAAGTCAAGTAATCATCGCTTTTAATTATTCGATCCAAATAACGCAAATCTTTACTAATTCCAAAATTAGTATCAATTAATTTACCATCTTAATGTAGATATAATAGGAGAATTTGGAACCGTCACGCGAGTCAGCGCACGTGACGAAATACTAAATCTATCCAATATAAGCGATGGAATTATAAGCAAAAAAGCATATATTATTACAATGTCGAGCAAACCGTTATGGTATAGATGGGCCAGAGTATACTTCACAGGTTTCTGTATTGTGGGAACAGGACTAGTTCTCTACAAGTATACCACCCCTTCAGATGAAGAACTTATTGCGGCGTTTTCGCCTGAGATCAGAGCTGAATATGAGCGTAATAGAGAATTGAGACAGAAAGAGCAAGCAGAGTTGATGAGAATAGCGAAATTAACATCGCTGTCCAATGATCCTATATGGAAAACTGGACCCATTGGATCTCCATTTGAGAAAGATCAACGAAATTTGAGTCAGCAATTAATTGATTACGAGCAAACTCGAAGGGAAAGTGGAAATGTTGTCAAGAAACAGGAGATTGAGCAAGCAGAACAGGATTTGATAGAGGCCAAAGAGTTGGCTAGTAAGGGTTCTAAATGGTGGAATTTGGGTTGGAAGTAAGTCCAAGGGCACGATGTATCCGAAACCATCTACTGTTGTGCTTAAGATATTAATATTATAACCAGCTTTTATCTATTTCATCATGACTAACTTCAAACGTCTCCGAACTCCGTGGGTCGTCAAACGCATCATAAAATGGTTTATATTTCAATGGATCGTATTCATGAATGTTCGAATATTACTTGTATATACTCATAATCGTATGATATCTTTATGTCGTCACGTACTTAAACAAATTACAAGATTCATCTGGATGCTTAATTTGTCAATAGAGATTAGTGCCATTATATCCTTTATTTCAGCATGCCGATTGCTCAAATAATTTCACCAATTATTACGATTTTAATTTTATATTATTTTTTAAATATTACCTTTCTATTATGTATCAGCACTTTATGCGTTGTATTGATTTTAGTTTGTTTAATGAGCAATTAAATAACCTTCTGAACAAGATGGAGCTTCTATCAAATAAAGAAGCATTATGTGCCGATGTGAATTAATTCCAACCATTGGAATGTGATTGATGCTCGTGGATTTTTGTATTTTAATTCCAACTATTGAATTGTGGTTGATGTTTCTTGTTGTTCGTATGTTAATTCGTCCTCATCTTGAATTCTTGACCATGATGCTAATTAGCGCAGCCAAAAGCTCTTATCCCTAGAAATAGCAGATAGAAACGATGCACTTATGCTTGCTGCATTTGAACCACCTGATTTCTGACTGTTGGCTTCATCAACCGCAGCAACGATCCGAGATATATTTGTATCGATAACCATTCCTCCTTGTACAATTTCCTCTAGAACTGTCTGTAACACCTGCCAACCAAACACCAAGTCCAACTCACAGACATTAGTGAAACATTTATCCAAGCATTCCACAAACACCTGAATTAAGTCCAAGATTCCCAATTCCGACTCCTGTTCGTCCACTATGAATACAAAGTAGAGAGTAGCGTAGTGTCTATATATGACTTTTATATCATCGAGGTCTTCGAGAAGGGACGGAGGTGTGATGAATGAGCACTCTTCAGCACTTCTGACTGATATCAATTGGTGTACTTGTTGGAGGAGAAGTCGTTGGGTATTGATATCCACGGGGGTGTAAAACTTCATTAGCCTAGGCAATCCATCATTGTTAACTGTTGTTAGTAGGGCAGGGACAAAGAAAACCATCATACTTACATATTAGCACGGAGTGTATCATGTCAATCACTGAATAGTAACGGAATTAGATTATCGGATAATCTGAGATCAGTATATAGGAAATAACAATACAAAAGTGAGCATAGTATAACAATAATTAAGTAGCGAGGAAGTATAATTTTATTTGGGTATTGGGTTTGCTCAGTATTGAAGTGTATATAGTGCATGCTTTGGAAGACGATAGCATTAGTTTTAACACGTTGTGATAACATGCAACGCTTCCATTCTGATTTCACCCAATACTTAGGTACTAAATATTTAGCTGATTTTGAAGTTGGATCAATTATTTGACTCAGCCTTTGTTGGTCAATGCCTGCAATGATAACACCTTGAATATCATATTCCATGGAGCTATGATATCTGTGTTTTTTCAAATTATTTTAGCAAGAGTAATTTATTCAATTATCTTATTATAGTAGCATTAAATACTTTTAATGTGAATCAAACTTTATCCCAATCAGTTATGTGACAGGGAATGAACATACTCATTAATTTATAGGGCAAGTCACTCAATTTCTATTTGGAAACCTAATTTGCATATACCATGAAGGATCGTTTAGACCGCTTTTTTGTAAACCATAAATCACTTGATTTTCACAAATATTCATCTCTCACTAAGTCTTCCTAGCGTTTTCTCAATTTTATCTTTTCGCAAATACAATTACTAATTGTTCACCATGACTGAAAAGACTAGCAGGTTGGACTCTGTGTATCCTACGTACAAGGATAAGTTTGCTGTTCCCACATTTAAGTCGTTGGGAATCAATGACTCCACCGAGCCACTGATCTACTTTTGTGGAAACTCGCTCGGGTTAATGCCGTTACAAACGAAAGTGGCCGTGAATAATGAACTTAATGCTTGGAGTCAACGTGCTGTGGAAGCTCATTTCAACCATCCTCTTGAAAATGGTACTGACTGGGTCGATATAGACTTGCCGTTACTACCATTGATTGCTCCAGTAGTGGGTGCTAAGGAAAATGAGGTTGCAGTGATGGGGTCGCTAACCAGTAACTTGAATGCTTTACTTGTACATTTTTATAAGCCTTCAGGAAAGAGAACTAAAATTTTATTCGAAAAACAAGCGTTCCCATCTGATTATTATGCATTTTTGAATTTAGTTAAACTTCACGGTTATGATGAATCGCATTTGATTCAATTGGAAGTGAAACCGGGTCATACTTATCTTCAAACTAGTGATATATTAAAGGCTATCGATGAGCATGCTAACGAATTGGCAGTGGTATGTTTCCCTGGTATTCAGTATTATACTGGTCAACTATTTAAAATTGAAGAAATCACAAAATACGTTAAAAATAAAGGAGATATTGTGATTGGATGGGATTTGGCTCATGCGGTTGGAAACGTACCTTTAAAATTGCACGATTGGAATGTTGACTTCGCTGCTTGGTGCTCCTACAAATATTTGAACGCTGGTCCTGGAACTATTGCTGGAATTTTTGTCCATGAACAGTACACTAAAAATCTTAGTAAGAACAATTTCACCGCAAGATTAGCAGGATGGTGGGGAAATAATGGTCAAGAAAGATTTAAAATGTTGGAGCTGTTTGATCCAATAAATTCAGCCTTATCTTATCGACAATCAAATCCTTCAGTTATAGACGTGGTATCCGTAAAAAGTTCATTAGAATTATTTCATGAGATTGGGGGTGTTGAAACTCTTCGTAAAAAAAGTATTGAATTGACCCAATATTTACAAGATTTGTTAACAGAGTCAAAGTACTATTGGCCACAAGATAGTGATGATAATGAGCTTGGGTTCAAGATATTAACTCCTTTGAACTCTGAAGAGAGAGGGTGCCAATTGTCGATTTTATTCCAGCCTCATTACGATGATAAAAAGACAAATATTATGGAAAGAGTCAATGGATATTTACACGACCATGGCATAATTGCGGACGAAAGAAGACCAGATGTTATAAGACTTGCACCAGTACCTTTGTATAATACTTTCGAAGAGGTATTTATAGTTGCAACCACCTTGAATGAGGCATTCCAAAAAATTTCATCCAACCAGATATAGAAATATCAATTGTCTAATAATGATATAATAAATACAGTAAATAAAATATGAATTATGACTGCTTTTAAAACGGTAGACCATTAATTTAATAGCAATGGTATTCATAATTGAAACATTTTCCTTGGGAAAAAATTCAACCAAAACCATATTGCTCTTCATAAAAAGTCCATGTGACAAGGTTTGGTTTATTTACTTCTGGTTTGGTATACTAGAATACAGATCATATCATAAACGTTTATTTTATTCAATTAGTTGAAGACTTAAATAGTAGAGGCAATTCTGAAGTCCTTACCGGCGTAGACAGCCTTGTCACCCAATTCTTCTTCAATTCTCAAGATTTGGTTCAACTTAGCTAATCTTTCAGATCTAGCTGGAGCACCGGTCTTAATTTGACCAGCTCTCAAACCGACAGCCAAGTCAGCAATGGTGGTGTCTTCAGTTTCACCAGATCTGTGGGAAACCATAACACCCCAACCAGCAGCGTAGGAGTCGTTGGCAGCCTTGATGGATTCAGTCAAAGAACCAATTTGGTTAACCTTCAACAACAAAGCGTTAGCAGCCTTCTTTTCAATGGCGGTCTTGATTCTCAATGGGTTGGTAACAGTCAAGTCATCACCAACAATTTGGATCTTAGAACCAACCTTGGAGAAGAAGTGAACCCAAGCGTCCCAGTCATCTTCACCGAAAGGATCTTCGATAGAAACAATTGGGTATTCGTTGATCAATTCTTCGTACAAGGAAGCCAATTGTTCACCAGTTAACCACTTAGAAGCGTCAGAGTCTGGGTTCTTGAAGTCCAAGTCGTACTTACCATCCTTGAAGAATTCAGAGGAAGCAACATCCAAAGCGATACCAACTTGACCGGTGTAACCAGCCTTAGCAATGGCATCGGTGATCAAGTCCAAAGCTTCTCTTGGAGTAGAGATGGATGGAGCAACACCACCTTCATCACCGACATTACCAGCAGAAGGACCGTACTTCTTCTTAGCCAAGGACTTCAAGTTGTGGTAAACTTCAGAACCGATTCTCAAGGCTTCAGAGAAGGTTGGGGCTTGAGTTGGAACAATCATGAATTCTTGGAAGGCCAAAGAACCACCAGCATGAGAACCACCGTTCAAGACGTTTTGGAAAGGAACTGGCAAAACGTACTTGTCTTGCTTGGAACCAGAAATGTCAGCCAAGTGCTTGTACAATGGGACATTCTTTTCAGCGGCACCAGCCTTGGCAGCAGCCAAAGAGACACCAAGAATAGCGTTAGCACCTAACTTGGACTTGTTTGGAGTACCATCAAGAGAGTTGAGGAATTCATCAATCTTTTCTTGGTTGGTGATGTCGAGGTTGGCCTTGATCAAAGCTGGGGCAATGATATCGTTGACGTTACCAACAGCCTTAAGGACACCCTTACCTAACCATTTACTCTTGTCACCATCTCTCAATTCCAAAGCTTCATGGATACCAGTGGAAGCACCAGATGGAACAATGGCTCTGAACAATCCCTTTTCAGTGTGAAGATCGACTTCGACGGTTGGGTTACCACGAGAATCGTAGACAGAACGAGCAAAAACTTTAGTGATGGCCATTATTAATTGATTAATTATACTGATTTGAGATTGAGGAACTGGCCGCTTTTATAGAAAAAATTGTGGTGCTGTGGACCACTCACTCCCGTTTCTCCGACACAAAACCGCGCATACTACAAGTCAGCTGACACCGGCGACACGTCTCATGAGTCAATCGGCCCCCACCGGTAACATCAATTGCAATTGATGAATCAGTCCAATTGGTGCAATTTTGGATCAGTTCGTTTGTCAATTATGTTGACGTGGAAGTTAGCAAATGTCAGTGTGAAAAACTGCGACTTACTACAGCAATCGATACTTCCTTTGATGCGCCCGGGGTGGGCGAGCTGATGATTTCGGTCTCGGAGTTGGTCCGGGTTACCTCGGATGGGAGGGCTCCGGGGACAGTGGAGGGATAGTGGAGGAGGATGAAGGTGCGACATGCGACTAGGAAACCTATGACTGAGACGACATTGCCCTAGCATACCTAAGGGTAGTTGATTCCGATATATCCTTAATTAATGTTTCATGCTTGTTTGTAATTAGTGTATAACTACCTGCTTTATGTGGTGCTTAGTTATGGCTTTTTGTTTTTCTGTAAATAGTTTAGGATGTATGTGGAGAAGTGATTGTCAATTACAAATAATATCTCAGCTGAGCTTTAATATATTATCCGAATACGTCTAATGCGGAAAATATGAAATAATTTAGTGCTAGATGATGGTACCTGAACAGCTAAAAGAGGAAGTGTGTGTAAGTCTACATCTGTATATTATCTTGAAAAACGTATGTCTGTACCTATCAAGTTGCTTCATATATTAGTCTTAATAACATATATCCTACTTCATTGTAATTTGCTAAAATCGATCTTTTGTTGTAGTTTCGCACCCTAATAGTCACAAGTGGTATGGATTAAACAATCCGAATATACTACCTACATAGATAGTTGGAACTGCCAGTGAATCGGAAGTCGTGGTGTTTTTTTTTAACTGAACTAGGTTCATCATACAGTATCGATGTCAAAATTCAATTTCCATTGATACCAGGTTGCAACGAACACTTAAATAAAGTGTAAGTAAATTAATGTTTGGCAAGTAACAAGTTTATTGTGAAAAAAAAATTTGTAGTATTCTTCTACCACATAGTTCAACCTTTTCAAATGCTTAAGCTAATATACATTATTCATAACTTAATTTTCATAAAGTCTTGACCTTGTAAACGCCACTCACCATTCTTTTGGAAAAGTTGAACTACTTCATTTCTACCAACTAAGAGTGAATCAACAATTTTTCCAAGAACAACCGTCCAGGGCCAAGAATTTGCTTTGCCATCAACTACTACTGCCGATAGTTCACTGTTTTCTCTGTTGATAATAAATTGAACTAATTAAAAATTATACGAATCTATCTTTTTCAAAACGTGCTATTCGAGCCAAAACTCAGTAAAATAAATCTCAAAAAATGGCACTCAAAAGCATTAGAATACCACTACACTTTGAATTAAAGTTAAATTTATTTACACAAGGTCACTCAGCTGAAGAGAACAGTACCAATTCGTTTCCATAGATGCTGCGACATAACTTGCGACATTTTCCTTTTGAGTAACACTACCATCACTTCTACACTACATTCAACAAAACATAGGAGACACCATGAGTACGAAAGACAGTGATGGGAAACCCTCTGCTGGCTCTCCGAAGGTATCCCTGACGGTGCAGACGACTGAAAAATCCAAGAATGGTCTGGCAGAACTCCCCAGTATCGACAACTATACTAAGCTCAAGAACCAACTCACACAACAAATCCTTAAGAAACAAGAACTATCAGCTAAATTGAATCAACTAGAAGATTCCATCTACGAGAAGGAGTCTGAGTATTTTAACGAAAGTACCTATGGTAACATTGTCAAGGGATTTGAAAGTTTCTCTAAGACAAGTGGAGGTAGTAGTTCCAACAAGAAAAGATTCCAGTACTCAGCAGAAGACCATATATTCAGTCTTAGTTCTGTGAATTATATCAAAACGTTTATGAAGAGACACGGTATATCATTTGCTGGTATAAATGGTGATACTTTGAGCTCTGAGAGCCAGAATGGAAGTGTTAATAAGGATGATTTGGATGAGTATGAAGACTCAGTGGATCCAGGAAGTGCCACTGCCGCCAAGACGGCTGGATACGATAAGGAAAACTCGAGTAGTGCCAGCACACCCACCAGGAAAAGGAAAATCAGAGCCTTGGATGATTAATGTATTATAGAGCTAGCGAGCTAGCAAATTTATTGCAAAATAATATGGCCAATTGTAAAGGGCCAAATACGAGCGGCATGACCTGTGAATAGTGGAAAAGACTTAAATTTGCGAGGTTGGTAATCCGAATATGGAGTATGGAAGCAAATGAGTTCCATGAATAATAGCACTGAGATATAATAGAAGACCATAGATCGTTTTAGTCGATTATAAATTACTAATAACGTCTACTAACTAGAAATACTTTCTATTCTCTTTATTGTTATGTCATTTTAAATAAACCATGTAATATAATATTATAGTTTGCAGCTTGATTGTCATCTCTCTACCTCATTCATTTTTTTTCAAGTACTTGAAAATGATTTATTTAGATCCTTTATTGTAGTTCAACTACCAAACAAAGCCAATAGCCAGTGGATAGTTAATAATCGTTCGGATCATAGTGCATTAGAATTTACAGATTATAAGACAAATATATTATGACATTATTTACAGGATACCATGACTTGAAATGACTACTTCTTTGGGGTATAGTTATACACCCATGGCTGGTTGGCCGGATAGTCTGTTGGGATTCTCATCTCTAATGGAAATCTCTTCTTTTCTTGTACGTTTGCCAACTCAAATAATTCAGGACTGGTCTGCTTTAAATCTTCCATAGCATTCTTGATACTGGTATATTGTTTTTCAAGCTGCTGGTCCCTCTTTTGAAAAAGCTTTCTCTTATACAATTTCCAGGCATTTGTGATGGTTCTGTGTTTGATCAAATCTTCATTACATAAATTCAATAATTTAGGCTGCTTTCTACTGGCAGATAATGCTGATAATTGGTTGACGATTCTTTGGGTGGATGGAGTCATGGCTGCTTTTTGCTTACCACGAATGAATATTTTGGAGGTAGCCGTCAACGACGCAACAACCTTATTAGATCCCCATATAGACTGAAACATTCTGTATTAGATTATGTACTTCGTTGGTCTTGGTAAAAGTTTTTTTAGAGATTATGTCGCGATATTTGGTCACGTGCCAACTTTAGATTGGTCGCGACATGGCCGCAACTATATTGCAATCTGGGGAATTACCGCAACACTATCATGAGTTCTAACGAAAAGACTAAAATCTCGGAAACGGAGGGACAGAAGCATGGGGAGGAGCCACCCTCCTATAATGAAAGTGAAAGAATCTACGGACAAACTCCACAGCAACCACCAGATAAGCACTTTGAAAAACAATCTCCGCAAGCCCAAGACCAAGCCCAAGCCCAATTCCAAGAACCTTACCATACTCAGAATCAGAGTAATTATGACCCATTGAAAGATCCCAATGTTTATAAGGTAAAGCCTCAGAAAGTTAATATCACGTTGGCTCCTCCAGAACACTTGAATCCATCATACCAACAATACTTGCAGAGAGATAAGGAAAGGGTTAAACAAGGTGATTATCCTGTGCCACCAGAAATGTTTAAACATGGTGCTCCATTAGATCCAGGTCACCAAAACCCCAACCTGAAGACAGGAGGAAGTAGCTTTCCTGGAAGAAGTGGGGCTACGTACAATAATGTCGCCAATAGATAGCGTATATTAAGTGAAACTAGAGATGTGCGTTCAAAGGGAGCTAAATAGTCAATAGTGGTTACCGAAACTGAGATAGAAGATGATGTTATATTCGGAGAAAGTATGTAAGATTTCAATTATTAACTTAATTATCAGTGAAAGTTATTAATAATCATATTGAGACTTGATGAAACTAAAACTTGTGGTCACCAAGTAATCATTTGAATACGGTATCTCCATTATAAGTCCATCCACCAAATTGTTGTTGAACACTTTCACTTAAGAAATCATCAACAACAGAATCCTGAGGCTTTTCATTAGTGAAATCGGAATCGAAATTAGATGTATCCAACAAGTTTTCAACGTTTGGCTTGAATGGAGGAAGATAACTTTTGTTAATCAACTTATTCCAGTCAATATCTTTGAAAAATGGGTGATTTTTAATTTCAGTGGCATCATTCAATCTGTGTTTAGGATCTTTTTGTAATAATTTTATCAATAAATCTTGAGCATCTGTAGATTCTAAAAATGATGGAAATCTAAGAGGGTTTTGTAAAATCTTTCTGTACATGGTAGGTGTATCCTCATCAAAGAATGGTGGTAATCCAGTTAACATTTCATACAATAAAGTACCCAAAGTCCACCAATCAACACTTCTGGTGTAACCTTGATTTAGAATTAATTCTGGGGCCAAATACTCGGGAGTTCCACAGAACGTGCTAGTTCTATCATTACTGCTCATGTTCAACTTACACAATCCGAAATCACATAATGCAATATGCCCTTGATAATCAAGTAAGATATTTTCGGGCTTCAAGTCTCGATAAATGACATTCAACTCATGTAAGCTCTCCAATGCAGTCAACAATTCAGCTATGTAAAATCTTGATCTATCCATAGAGAACTTACCTTCTCTTTGCAAATGCCAAAAAAGTTCACCACCATTGATGAAAGATAAGACCAAATACAATTTTTCTGGACTTTGGAATGAGAACTTTAATGGAACAATAAACGGATTATTGATTCTGGCTAATACAGTACGTTCAGCCAAAGTGTGAGTGACTTCATTCCTTGAAACAATGTGTTGTTTACGTAAAGTTTTCAAAGCATAAATTTGTTTTGTGTCTTTTTTAACCACTTGCATCACCTTACCAAAGGAACCTTTTCCAATAACCTTTAATAAATCAAAATCATCAATAGAAAGTGGGGCTTTACTTATTGGCTTGAATTCAATAGTCAACATTATTTCACCCAATTCCTTAGATATAGCATCACTTGCATTAATATTGTAATTTGTAAACTTGAGGTATTCATGATTCATTAATCTGATTGGTTTGACATGATATTTCAAACTCAAAGGTAATTTGATAGTACCGATTAACAAATCACCAATATTGTTGGGACTGACGTTTGGTGAAGTATTGTTGGTAAACAAATGTTTTTTGGAATTCTTTTCGGAGTCGGGAATCAACATACTTGGTAATCTAATGAAAAGATTCAAGATCAAGAAATTGGAGCCAATACTTTGATTTGAATTTGATTTTTTTGTAACATCAAAGGACACCACTTGATTCCAAGTAGATTGATTGACCGTACCTTTTTGAGGTTCGATAACAAGAACATTGTTATCAAATTCAATCGTTAAATAAAGGAGAGACTTCACCAAATTTTCCGCATTAGGTATCGTGATAATGGAAGGTAAGAAATTGGTGGCAATTTTACCTGGCAAATATTGATCGGAAGGAGTTAGGGATTGATCATGAGATTTTTCTTCATTAGATTCTAATGCATTTAAATTCTTCAAGAGTTGCTGAGTAGTAGTTTCATTATTAGAATTCACGGCTAACGCGTGCAATATCTGCTTATTATTATCAATTTGAATGGGTAATTGAATTTTTGCTGAGTTATAAATTTTCACCGTCAATAATCCAGGATTGTGACTAACTGTGGTATTTGGCTGTTCAATATCAGGAGCAGCACTGGAAGCAGGCAGAGACACCGATCCCGAGGGTAAGCTTGCATTTTGTGGTGAATGCAATGAGGATGACTGATCATGTTCTGACTTCTTAGGAGATGCCGAAGTTGAAGAAGATGAAGATGACGACGCTTGTTCAGCGGTTCCTTGTTGAATACTACCATTAATAGAAAGTTTCAGCATAGTATCGGAAAGATTGTTGGTGGAGATTGTTCTTCTTGAATCTACCGAGTTTCTAGGAGATGAGGTAACAGTGGATAACTCGGGTGATGTAGACTTCTCCCCCGTGGTGTTGGATGATCCAAACTTGAATTTATTCTTGAATTTTAACATTGTCCAGCAAGATGAATAATAGTTATGGTGGGATTAAGTTCACTGATACGGTAGATCTTATATACCAGTTATTTGGTATTTATACGTTAATCCAGTAAAGTTGAACCACTATATTTCAAAACTATGTAATCCAGTTTATGGGGGACTATCACGAGAGATATGCTCGGCTTAGGAATTGGTCACGGGCACGCTCGATAATAGTAAGGCGCGAGAATACCCATGCTTAAAAAGGGGCAGGTCGGATAGGCGTTGCAGCACTTCCCGAACTTCCGAATCTTCTCTGCACCGTCGCCGATGATGATGAAGATGATGACCTGAAACGACAATAAGAAAGAATGGAGTAAACGATCGTGACCAATTTAACCCAGGCTATATGGCCATTGTTAGTGGTATGAATTTGCTTGACTTCGATGGTAACAAGAAAAAATTTGAAGAAAACCTGATCAATTTTGGGACCGAAAACACGTCATCGAATCAATAGGGGATGACTTCCCCTTGACATCATCAAGATAAAGGGTCCAGTGGTGGCTGAACTGGGAATCGCGGAGGTTGCTTAGATAATTTATTACGTCATCGATCAATCCCACCAACACCGCGGTAGTATAATTGTTTGTTTACAATTCCTATATCTAACTAGTTTGTTTACGATAATAAGATTAATTTAGTAATATCGGAGCCTGTTGAGGATACACTACCAGATAAAGGTTGGCAAACATATTTAAATAATAGTTTTAACTATTTCGTTATGAGTACGCTTCGTTCAATATCACCAATAAGGAATGACAATAAGGAGAATGAATCCGTAGCATATGGCAAAGGAAGAGAAAGACCGGCCAAGAGAGGCCCCTCTACACCTTTGACTCCTTCATTGCAGCAGCCAAATAGGGTCAGGAGAAAATTGGCGTCTGTTGGATCAAAAAGGAAGTTGATCTCACAAGAAGATGGCACTGACATGTTGGAATCAAAGTATCAAATGTGGTTGTTGAGTCAAGAGTTAGCACGCAACAAAGAAGTGATTCGTTTCTTGGAATTGGAACGGAAATTTACCAATGAACAACGAACAAATAATGAAGCAAGCTTTGAATGACCTTCGTATATTTTTCATGAACCCATTCGAATGAGTGAAACCAGTGTATCTTTGTTGATAACAACTATTGTTCAGCTTGTCGGTTTTTTGGTACCTCATTCAAAAGGATACCAAGAAGCATATTTCCAGACTAATTCGCATGGTGTCCCGAGCCAATCATCCAAATACGAACAAAAGCTGGTTGTCAACTTACCTAGATAAAAAAATGGGTATCCCATAGGCTTGAGAGCTTCAATTACATCTGTAACTATGTTGATTCATTTATATCACTGGCTACTTATCGCAAAAGTCTATTAATTGCTGTTTATAAGGATGAACAATCCTCTTTTTTCATGGTGAACTCATTCACCCCTGCATCTACCTAGCATATGTACTATAATAATATCATTTATGACTTCTTGTAGACTTGAAATATTCCTTTAATTTCTCATCATCGCCATCGAGATACTTGTTGTCGTTTGGACCCTTGTGCTCCCAGGCAGAATGCCTCTTGACCATCTTCTCCTTCTCATCTTGTCTGGAACCTCTAAGACTTAGATCATCAGTTAACCATCTGATAGCTAAGGGATGTAATGATTGAGCAGGTGCAACGTGCACTTGAGTCCCTAACTTGACTTTTTCATCCAGATTACCATCAAAAATTATATTCTTGCTCTCGATATTATCTTTAATTATTCCTTCACTCAAATGAATAATTCTATCATAACAGGATTTATCGATACCGTCAAAAATATGAGTAGCGTAAACTACTGTACAATTTCTTTCCACACATTCTTCTTTAAGATAGTTTAACAATTTTTGTCTGACAATTACATCCAAATCAATTGTGACTTCGTCTAGCAATAAAAGTCTCCATGGCCTCACCAAGCCCATGGCTATTTGTACCCTTCTACGTTCACCATCAGATAAATTCAACATCGACCACTCAGGATCGAAATCAAGAATATCAATAAGACGATTACTTCTCTCGGGATAGGCATCTCCTCCAATTGATGATAACATCACTTTAACTGAAATATCACGTTTAACCATCGAATTTGTTGCCCATTCTGTACCCAAATAGGTTATATATTGATTAATATCAGAATTGTAATGCTTATTCTTGGTTCGGTTATCCCCAAACGGATCAAACCCTCCCAACTTCACACTTCCAGCTTTAATCAAAGTCTTTCCTGCCAAGATCTTCAATAAGGTGGATTTACCTGCTCCATTGGGTCCCACTACAAGATTGAAAGTTCCCCATTGGAGAGCAAGGGTTATATTTTCTAAACCAATTTTATTGGTTCCCGAAAACTTGTAGGTAAAGTTAGTGGTTTCAATCGCTAAAGATTGATCTCCAAAATGATCTGACATGACTGCTATTCTTTGGGCAATCACTAAAAATCTGGTTATCTAGATCAGCACGTGATGAGATGCCTCCGAAGATTGGTCAGATACACGAACGACATATTTTGCAACTTGTGGTTGATTAATACACTATAAATAAAGACACTCTATACGGTAGGATTTTTGCAGTTGGATTATAAAATTCAACTAAATGAAACTATGGGTAATATTTTAATTACATGCCCAATAGCATTCGATCGCATTCTTCCGCTAAGATAGTGCTGAATTATATTAGGATCTGCATGTAATGAAAAAGATACCATTCGAAGAGATGTCATTCGAATAGATGTATCATTTCAGTTTCCTTGAAGTTCAAAGCTTGAAATTTTCATTTATTCATTAATCTAAACGATATAATGGCAAACGTAGAAGAACCATGATAACTAAGAACTATTGGTCATGCTTTTTAAGGTGACTATTCATTGGTAATGAAATCTACATCTTTAACTACACATATTCCTTACTTGTTCTGAGTTTATTATAAGTACATTTTATTTTCAGTTAAACCAACTCAACACATCCGCCAGTACCAATTCATTTTCAATAGACTTAACTGCACCCTTGACTTCTTCAAAGTAAACAGCTTCACTCTTGGTATACTTTCTTATGTATGATTTTAACAATCCCTTGTATTCATAGTATAACCACTGGTTGTTGATTTTCTTCTGTAATTCCAAATCTTCGTCTTCAAATTCCTTAATGATGATGATGTTTTCATTATTAGCTACACCCAAATCCTGCGAAATCAGGTTTAAGTTCTTCACAATCGAGTCAATCACAAGGAGGAATAATGTCTTGAATTCCTCAGGATTAGAATTGTATGAATTATTCAAAATTCTATTGATCGATTCCATACATGATACGTTTTCGATAAGTAGGTTTGTGGAAAGAGAAAGCGTCTTTGGAATCAAATATTCAGGTTTCAAAATATTAAATTCAATCAAATATTCCAAGATTAAGAACACGACTTGCGGCTGATGAGACCAAATTCTGAAAATAGATTCGATGATCCAAACTTGTCTCTTTTCAAGTTCTTCCAGGGTCAATTCCAAAGCTTCAAATTGAGTTTCATCTTTACCATAAGTGATATCAGTGCCACTTAAAAATTTTAGCTTATTAATATCTCTTGACAAAACACTCACCACCGAATAAATTGATCTAGATCCAATGTAGGCATAAGTCTGGAAGAATAAATTAATAATAAACCTTTCAGCGTTAATTTCAGGAATAGTTTTGACTTCAGTCAAGATTTCCTTGTACAAATCATTGAATTCAGTATTGGTTTTCCAGTGAGCACTAACGAAATCATAAACCTTACTTGAAATTTCATGTAAAGGTAATTCGGGATTAGAATAGTTGTAGAAAATTTCTTCTTGAGCTCCAACAATGGATTTTTCAGCCAAAATATTCTTCTTTTCAAAATACAACTTCCCAAGTAATTCCTTGACCTTTGAATCATTTCCATACAACGCGGTATCATAATCAAGAATATACTTGGTTTCATTATCGAACAAGGAAATATCAAGATATTGATGAAATTCATCTAAAGATACAACTTCAGAAGTTTCAGGATTCAAAGTAACAAAACTTTCTTTAATTCTGTTCTTGTTGGATAATCTTATTTCTTTGGCAATCAAGTTTTTGATGAAACTCCTCTTTGGATGGTACCTTAAGTTCTTGAATCTTTGAGAATCATCAACCCATTCGTCCCATTTCCAACTAAATTCGAAATTCGAAATTTGAGTAGTCATCCAATCCAAAAATCTAATTTTCAATTCATAATCCAAAGTTTCCAAATTATTGTAGAAATATCTAATGGCTCTACCAAAAACTGGAGCAATAGATTCTGGACTTTCACGACAACAAGCGATCAAAACGGTATAGTAATAAATCTCATGATGCAAAGTAGTTGGCAATTGGAAAATCATAGTCAAGATACTTTCGACTGCAATATCCTCCACTTTCCAGGTGGATAATGCTGGCACATTGACTCCTGACACATTATCAGCATGAATTGACTTTAACTGATCTATTGAGGATCCTGGTGGAGCAAATAAATCCTTGTTAAAATATAAATCCAAAATTGATAATTGAATCGAAGCTTCATTCTTATTAAATGACAAGTTCGTTAAAATGTCAAAAGATAAATCCTTAAAGAATAATCCAATATAAGTGTCGATTGAAGGAACAGTTTCGTATTCAGTAGAGTTATAAACTTGGAACAATACTCTTGGATTGGTGAACCATAATTTATCAATAGAGCCACTTGGTTTATAGGAAGCTAATTTTGAGACTTCGGGCAACGAAAGTTGAGGCAATTGATGTTTGACTAACTCACTTGAAATAGAATTAAATTTAAGAGCCTCATCAATAATAGGCTGAGTTAATTCACTAAAATTGAGGAATAACCTAGAGTCTGAATTCTCATTTAGGAACCCTCCCCAGGATTTATCTTCACCTTGCAAAGTGATTATAGCGGGGAGAATCAAATCGATGATTTTCTTGGGGTCATAAGGCAACTCGTAGTTATTCGATTTTGAATCGAACGGCTGTAATAAAACATGAGAAGTTTCCACAATTTTGAATTCCTTGGCCAATTCCACCAATTCATTCACTTTTTCAACCAACTCAGGAGACGTAGATGGTTTAATATTACTGAATAAGTAAGGAATGGAAATTAAAACATTGTAATAAATGCCCTCGGCCAACCCATTTCTAGAATCTGGAGTTTCGTTCTGAAGGTCTAGAGCCAAGGACAAGAACTGCCTGAACAAGTTTACTACTGCGAAATTTTCAATAATTGGGGATAAAGTAGCGAAAAGCTTCAAAATGGATTTGATGTTATTGAACACACCTGCATCTTCTTCTTGAAATTTCGCCTTTTCACTTTCATCTGACTCTGCTCCGATGGTATCCAATAAGGTCTGAGCTTTGGCATGTAAGTATTCAACCACATACTTGGCCACAACGAAATTCTTTGCGTTACAAATAAGTATCAAATTTGCTAAAGCATTAATCTTTTGGGGCTGTTCAATCACCACAGCATAGATAGTACTGAGAATAGAGTTTCTGAGCTTATCAATCTTCTCGAACTCAGCCACAATAGGGTTGGATATATACGAAACATCATCGACTTGGTTAACAATGTTTGGGTTTTCACCTAATCTTCTTATATCTTTGCACACATTATTGATCAATTCCTGAGCAGGGTCAATATGCTGCCTCTTGGACTCATCATCGTACGATTGTTGGGCAAACTGATCCCCCTCGAACTCATCTCTGGTTCTCTTTCCTGAGTGCTCCATTGGTGGTAGTTAAGCTTAAGATTTTCGCGATAAATTTCACTATAGAAAAGAATAGTAAATTGTATCACTTTAAATCTCAGTAGTATGATACTTAAACAAGATCTTCAAAAGAAGCGGTTTGTTCTAGATGGAGCATTAGGAACCCAGCTTGAGGCTATAATTCCCCGAGACTCCCCTTTTCAACCTAGGTCATCACCATTATGGTCAGGTTTGGTATTGTTGCACCAACCAGAACTAGTTTCAAGGATACATTGTCAGTATGTGGAATCTGGTGCTGATGCTGTGATTACTGCCACGTATCAAATATCCAGGGCAAGTTTGAAGAGACACACTGAACTAAACGACCAGGAAATAGTGTCACTATGGAAACAAGCAGTGGATGTAGCGCACAAAGCTAGTGAAATGAATAGAGATATATATGTATTTGGGTCGATTGGACCCTATGCCACCTTTCTTGCAGATGGGTCTGAGTATACAGGAAATTACGGTGATATAAGTTTGGAAGAATTAATAAATTATCATGAGCCGTTATCTCAATACCTCGCAAGTGATGAGAAAGTGGCTGCACTAGCATTTGAAACCATTCCCAACTTTGAAGAATTTAAAGCTATTTTGGAGGTTGTAGTCCGAAATAACTTTACAAAAAGTTTTTATACCAGTTTCAATTTTGCCGATTCTACCAAGTTGGTCGATGGCACTGATATTTCTCTAGTAATCGAATACTTGAATCAATTTCTTGCAAAAAATTTGCAATTATCGCAAAGATTTTTAGGACTAGGTATCAATTGTGTTGATTGTGAGATTATAGAGTCGATTATTGAATCTATAAATGGTTTGACAAAGCAACCATTGATTGTTTACCCCAATTTAGGTTTTGATTTTGATGTGACTCTTGGCCAATACCTTGCCAAAAAGAAAGGTGAAAAATGGACCAGGTTAGTACGAAAATGGTGCGAATTTGACAACGTGAGGATTATTGGTGGATGTTGTGGGACTCTGCCATTAGAAATAAGACAAGTGAAAGAAGTGGTGGGACCATAACGACAATAAATTATCAAACAAATAATACATACCCCGTTCTCAAATAAATTATAATATGTAACCAACGAAAACTCCCGCATTGATACCATAATGACTGAATCTAATTAAATTAATTAAATAAAACATAATTGCTCAATTTCAATACCGGCTAGTCTCGTCACAGTTCACATCATACTCTCATATAAAAATAATAGTACTAACATAGCACACAGATAATTATTATGTTGTTATAGTTACTGATGCTTTACGACAGATATTTATTAAGTTGTAATAGCCATCACTCTTATGTCTTACGAATCGATTGATATGCATCATTATATTAAATCCAACGTTTAACGCACACCACCAGTTCAATCCAAGATTAAGTTACACTGGTTCTACATTAACAGTGCCATGGAAGAAGTATATTCTGTAATTAATCATAATCAAGAGCTACTTCTAGTAGTACTGTCGGCCACTATTAATTGCTTATTTCTTTACCAGCTACTGATGGCACCATTAAGCAAATTTATTAGCACGTACTGAATCATACCCAATACCACCGAAAATGAGCTATCATAAATACCCAAACCGCTCTTAAATCATCACGTAAAAACCAACATTACTTGTTTCCATTTATTGTGGAACCAAAATCGTGCCATTGATCACATGACATCCACTTCAAGGCTGGCAATCGGACATATCGGTGGCATGTGATTCTGGCCTTATCTGATATCGCACCTCCCACTCTTCCAATACTAACAAGAAATAACGTTGCTCAAACTAGTTTGAAGCTGATTGCTATCTGCTTTCTAAGGTGTTATTTGCAGCGGGTTTCGGCGGCATAGGTCCTCGGGACCTTGTGCTCGTGTGAGTCCCTTGACCCGAGTCACCCCGAGTCAACTCATACGGCGCACCAAACCCGCATCTGACCCGTACCTAGATAGTACCCAGAGCCGGAGTCAGCACGTGCAACACCCACCAAGGCTAATCTAAGCGGCATCGCGTCAGTGTGATTTGACTCGGCCATTTCATCCCATACTATCGTATATAAGCCAACATATTCCTGATATAACCTTGTAGTACTGATCTCATTATTGCTAACGTGATATTTCTAATTTTGTCATCTTATTAATTTTCTAAGATGTTCCAAACCGGTAGAGCAGTACTTAGATCTGCCCGTATCCATAGATTGGCTTTGGCGACGACCCCTAGGGTCCAACCCATTAGATACTTGGCTTCCGAGGCTGGAACTTCGGCCACCAAAGCCATCACAACTTCTGATTTTTACAAAAAGGTGTATGACCCAAGTTCTGAAAGAGTTGGCTTTGCAAATTTAGATACCTTTGCTAGAAGACATATCGGTCCCACCCCTGAAAATGTTACCACCATGTTAAAGACCCTTGGCTATTCAGATCTTGACGAATTTTTGTCTAAAGCGATTCCAGAACATATTCTCTTCAAGAGAAAGTTGCAGATTCAACCACAACAGGGGTTTACTGAGTCTGAGATGCTTGATCATCTTCATGAAATCGCTAACAAAAACAAGATAGTCAAATCTTTTATTGGTAAAGGTTATGCTGGTACCAAACTTCCACCAGTTATCCAAAGAAACTTGTTAGAAAGTCCTGAGTGGTATACTTCTTATACTCCTTATCAACCTGAAATTTCTCAAGGTAGATTGGAATCATTATTGAACTACCAAACCATGGTGACTTCTTTAACCGGTTTGGCTATGGCTAATGCCTCATTGTTAGATGAAGGTACTGCTGCTGGTGAAGCCATGTCTTTATCTTACCACAACTTAAAGGGTAAAAGATCAAAGTATGTGGTTGATACTAATATTCACCCTCAAACATTGAATGTGGTAAAATCCAGAGCTTCTAATATTAATATCGAAATTGTCGAATTGCCTCTTTCTACTGAAGAAGGTGTAGCTCAATTGGAGTCTATAGCCAAGGATGTTTGTGGTGCTATAGTTCAATACCCAGGAACTGATGGTAATGTTCACGACTATACAAAAGTGGGGGAGATCCTTCATGCAAATAAGGGTTTATTTGCTATGGCAACTGATTTGTTAGCTTTGACCTTGATTAAGCCTCCTGCTGAATTCGGTGCCGATATTGCTCTTGGTACCTCACAAAGATTTGGTGTTCCGTTTGGTTACGGTGGTCCTCATGCCGCATTTTTCGCAACCAATTTGAAATACTCGAGAAAGATCCCAGGTAGAATTGTGGGTGTTTCCAAGGATAGATTGGGCAAGCCAGCCTTGAGATTGGCATTGCAAACTAGAGAACAGCATATCAAGCGTGAAAAGGCCACCTCCAACATTTGTACTTCCCAAGCTTTATTAGCCAATATTGCAGCAATGTACGCAGTTTACCATGGCCCAGAAGGATTGAAAAACATCGCTAAAAGGGTGTTTGGATTTACCACTATTTTAGCTACTCAAATCGCTTCTCACCATGAAATCCTCAATACCAAATGGTTTGATACTTTGACTGTTAAATTGAACGGTGTCTCTTCCGATGAAATTTTGGGAACCGCTTTACACGAACACAACATTAACTTGTTCAAGGTAGATGACCATACTGTCTCTGTCACTTTGGATGAAACTGTTACTGAACAAGATTTGGACTCTTTGATCCAGATTTTTACTCATGGTAGATTGGATACTAGTCAAATTCAAGAATTACCAAGGCTTCCACACGAATTCTTGAGAACCGATGAAATCTTGACCAACGAAGTGTTCAACACTCACCACTCTGAAACTTCCATGTTGAGATACTTGCACTTGCTTCAAAGTAAGGATTTATCTTTGGCCAACTCCATGATTCCTTTAGGTTCTTGTACAATGAAGTTGAACGCTACCGTTGAAATGCAAACCTTGTCCATTCCGGGATTCAACTCTATCCATCCGTTCGCACCTATTGACCAGGCTCAAGGTTATAAGCAATTGGTAGATGAGTTTGAAAAGGATTTGAATGATATTACTGGTTTCGATGCTACTACTTCTATGCCTAACTCTGGTGCTCAAGGTGAATACACCGGTTTGTCATTAATTAGACAATACCATAAGTCCAGAGGAGACTACGAAAAGAGAAATATTTGCCTTATTCCAGTAAGTGCTCACGGTACTAACCCTGCATCTGCTGCCATGTGTGGATTGAAGGTTGTTCCTGTTAAATGTTTGGAAAATGGTTCTATCGATTTACAAGATTTAACTGAAAAGGCTGAAAAGCACGCCGAAAACCTTTGTTCTATAATGATTACATACCCCTCCACCTATGGTTTATTTGAACCTGGAATCAAGGTTGCGATTGAAACCGTTCACAAAAATGGTGGTTTAGTTTATTTGGATGGTGCCAACATGAATGCGCAGGTAGGTTTGACATCACCAGGTGATTTAGGTGCTGATGTCTGTCACTTGAATATCCACAAGACTTTTGCTTTGAGTCACGGAGGTGGTGGTCCAGGACAAGCACCAGTTTGTGTCAAGGAACATTTGAAACCATTCTTGCCATCCCATCACTTTGTTCAAACTCCACACTCAACTAATGAATCCATTCAATCGGTAAATTCAGCACCATATGGTTCTGCATCTGTGATTCCTGTTTCCTATTCTTACATCAAGATGTTAGGAGCAGAAGCATTACCTTATGTATCTACCATTGCCATGTTAAATGCCAACTATATGTTAACCCGAATCAAAAACGATTACAAGATCTTATTCGTTGACTCTCATGCTTCTACCAACGAAGGCTTGAAACATTGTGCCCACGAATTTATCTTGGACTTGAGAGAATTTAAAGCCATTGGGATTGAGGCTATTGATGTTGCCAAAAGACTTCAAGATTATGGATTCCACGCACCAACCATGTCTTTCCCAGTGGCAGGTACTTTAATGATTGAACCTACTGAATCGGAAAATTTGGCTGAATTAGATCGTTTTGTGGATGCCTTACTTTCGATTAGAAAGGAAATCGATGCCTATGCTAACAACGAACCATTGGGATTAGTTTTAAAGAACGCACCTCACTCTTTGGAAGACATTGTATCAACTCCCCAACAGGAATGGGATGCCAGAGGTTACACCAGAGAACAAGCAGCTTACCCATTACCATACTTGAAGAATGCCAAATGCTGGCCTACTGTCGCACGTTTGGACGATACTTACGGAGACTTGAACTTGATTTGTACCTGTCCTTCTGTCGAAGAAATTGTTGAGGCTCAATCTTGAGTCGCATAAAATTTAATTCTTGTATATTAGAATATAGATTATAGATTTGCACCCATATGTAAGAATTGTTAAATAAATTAAAATAAAAAAAATTAAATTAAATTAAATACTGTTAAATGTGAAAACCGCTTAGAGCTTGAAAGGATTGTAGTTCTTTTCAGTATCCCTACTGATGAAACCCGCCTCAAACTTGAACTTTTTCGGGATAATTTCACCCATAATCCCTCACTTTTAACTTCATTTTTGTTTCACGATACGGGCCAGGGCGCGCGCACTACTCAACACATTTACGTGGTTCACCACTTGGAGCAAGGACAATCAGAAGCACGAAACAGGTTATGGAATCATAAGAAGAAACTGATCACTGTATTCTTCACATTAATCATCATAATTCAAATAACATTACTCAACCAAGATACAGAAGGGACCAACACCTGGTAACAAATCAATGGATTGGTACAATAAGAAGAAGATTGGGAACAGTACTCCAACGTATACTCCAAGCTCCTATGGTGGTTTGGGATCCAGTGGTGGTAGCTTATCGCCATACACCAACCAAAGAGGCCAAATCTATAATCAAAGCACTAATAACGGTACAGCTGGTAGCACACCAGGTGTATCGGTTTCTGGAGGTTCTGGTTCTGGAATCAATTACCATCCCCTCTTGCCGCCTTCAGCAGGATCAGCATCATCTCCTATTCAAGGATCAAGTACCTCCGTAGTGATACTGGGTCCAATGGATAGACATTCATACTACTTTTCACAGCTCCCACTTTTTTGTTCCGACTGGACATATTTAAGTTCGGAAGACAAAGAATGTGTAGCATTAAGTACATACAAAGAAGGATTCATCAATAAACTTCAGATATTACATGGATCGAAGTATGGTAATGAGTACACTCGTGGAAACGGAAATGATCCCATCATACAAGATGAAATAAGCATTGATAATGCGTCACCTACAAATTCAAGTCATACACAATATCATAAGTATCATGGTCAACCTCATCAATACTTTGACGATGCAATCGTTGAAGGCTTTGATTTCCATAACGTTGCAGAAGCAACCTTAGACTATCCAATTACAAATCTTCAATGGGATCCTTCTATGAGAACTAATGGAGAACAAAGAGTAGCTGCATCTCTGGAGGTACTTCGCTTATACAAGTTGGAATACGACTCTTATGATCAAGGAAATTCAAAGTTGATACAAACTCATATATTGGCCAACAATACTAGCGGAAACAATTCCTCATCAACTTCAAGTAATAGTAATCATAATTCCTCGATAACCAAGGGAGGAGAGGACATCAATACATTCCCACCTGTGACTTCGTTTGATTGGAATAAAACTGATCCTAATATAATAATCACATCTTCAGTTGACACTACTTGCACAGTCTGGGACTTACATCGCTCACATACCTTACTGAAAGTTGATGAACCTAACGTTGATACAGCTACAGTAATGACTCAATTGATTGCACACGATTCAGAAGTATTTGATGTCAAATTCATTCATAACTCCTCTAATATTTTTGCATCTGTCGGTAATGATGGTTCTATGAGAGTTTTCGATTTAAGATCACTTGAACACTCCACTATCATATATGAACCAAGTCTACCGTTAGCTCCAACGCCTTCCTCCATTTCAGGTTCTAGGGCTTCCGTTTCAGCAAGTGCAATGAATGCCAAAGCTTTATTAAAATTAAGTACCTCGAACATTGATCAACATCATTTAGCCACCGTTGGAATAAACTCAAACCAGGTCATTATTATAGACATGAGAATGCCTGGATTACCAGTTGCAACATTAGATGGATCCTTAGGTGGAATTAATCATGCTGCAATTAATCTGATCAAATGGCATCCAAGTTCGAATTACTTATTAACAGGAGGTGATGATTGTCAAGCGTTAGTTTGGGACGTGAATAACATTCAACAAACCAAAACAAATGGTGACACTGGTGTGGTTATTGATACGCCAGTCTTAGGTTACGAAGAGGAGCTAGAGGTAAATAACGTAAGTTGGAGAGAGCCCGCTGGAGATTATATGGGAGTAGTCAGTGGAAAGGGATTCCAAGCGGTTCAAGTTTAATATTATTGTAGCCTTTTGAAATTAAATGTATTATTACGCATAACAAGCAAAGAAATCACTACTTAGGATATTACTAGACGCAGAAGAGTTATGGGCTATAAACGAATCATACTTGCAAAATTACTTATATCAATTATGTATCAATCATGTTAAGATTGTAGTCTTCTCAAAGCAATAGGATTAAAAGATAATTGATTACTTTCTATATTTAAATCGCTAAGTATCCATTAAGTTTACAGTTCTAGTTTCTTTCTATTCAATTATTCTATATCATTTAGACCTTCATTTCCTATTAAAAACCAAAATGAATTCACCATATCATGTATCGACTTTCCTTTATCTTGAAAGCAATTTTCTACAATCTCTAACGACATTAATATATTATTACGTACAATAATAGGCAAAAAGTAATTACACACTATAAACAAGCCGCGAAAGCCTAATAGTAACTATAATCAGCAGTCAGCTTATTTCTTAGCAGCCTTTTGGGCAGCCTTGGTGACCTTACCAGCCTTGTCGGACTTTTCAACAGACTTGATAACACCGACAGCGA